>JAOTRC010000004.1:18345650-18366293 GCA_027497675.1 Cyprinella lutrensis
AAACCTTAATTTCTTTTCAACTGAAGAAAGAAAGACATGGACATCTTGGATGACATGGGGGTGAGTAAATTATCAGCTAAAGTTTTATTTTAAAAGTGAACTACTCCTTTATTGTGTTTAAGCAATTAAGAAAAGCTGCAATGCTAACGAATAACCTCTACTGTATATTTAGGAGTGTATCATGCATTTGGACAAAGACAAGGCTTGTCCCAGAGTTTTGACTTCGACTTCGCTCCTCTATGGCGATAGGCGTAACCCAGCGGAGGAAAGCGGCTTTAGGAGTTCAGGGATGTCCTGAAGTCTCGCAGAACAATTATCTACTGGAAACACTCGTGAGTTTAAAGCTGGATAATCCTCACTTTGATTAGCGTTCTCCTCTGTTTCACTTCTTACCTGCCCTCTGTCCCCAACAACACACTCTCTCAACTCAACACACACCTCTCTCAATAACACACCTCTGACAAACTGACGCATGTGCTCGTTGTTAAAATTATAAGGTTCTTTGTAGAATAGAAACTTTGAAACCAGTGGTTTTATTATACTATATATATATATATATATATATATATAGTTATAGCTATAGTTTATATATAGTTTATTTTTTATGTTTTTGGTTTTATTGTTTAGTTGGTAATTTTAGTGCTTCAAATGAACCTTTAATCTAAACTAAGTTTTATATCTAATAATGTAAGAGGGGTTTCCTCTATTTATATTTTATTTCATTTCAGCTTTATTCCAAATAATACAAATGTTTTTTTAATCATTTTAGTTAATCAAACTAAGGATAATCACAAACTTCAGGATAATCACACAGGATCACGAACTCTTGTACAGAGGAGTAGGATAATATCCTATATATTATCATATATTAAAATATATTTTAGTTTATAATATAACTATATATTAAACTATATTTGAGAACTGTCATGAGGAGTGTTGGGTAAGTTACTACGCTATCTCACGACCAATTTGTACGAGTGATTCAAAAGTGGCTAAATTGTACTAATTTATAAGACCTCGCTCGTACGAATTCGTAGCCTACGATTTGTCTTTACCCTCGTGACGGTTATGTTTAGGGGCGAGGTCAGAGGTAGGTCATTCGTACGAATTCATACGAATAGGCTTATTTGTAAAATATGTACGATTTAGCCAAATCGTACTAATTCGTACGAGTGAGGTCGTACGAATTGTTACGAATTAGCCACCTTGTAAAATTCGTACGAATTCCCGTGAGATCGGGTTGGTAAACCTCATTATTTATGACAGTTGGTTCGTATATATTTAAAAAAGCAGTGGCACTGAACTGCACTTCAAGGCATTATTTGGCAAATCCAATGTTTAAATAACTACAATAAAGATAAAACCATTTCCATTCAGAGAAAACACTAAAAATGTCAGCTCTACTGAAACCAGGTTAGCTCAACTGAAGATGAGTACAGGCACCAACCAGCTCAAACATCATCATACAACCAGCTCAAAACCTCAAAGCTGTCAACCCATTCCCAGAAGCCAAGGGCCATATATTTTCATCTCTCTCAGGGCAATTTTCTACACAAACACAAATTAATGTTGAGCTCGGGCTGAGGGCTACAGACACATGTTTTCGCTTACTGGCCCGCCTCAACTTCCAGTGCTTTGGCCTTGAAACCTTTTAGTCAGAAACAAGAACAGAGTGAGTGTGTGAAAGATGCCTTCAAGCTCTGAAGTGTGTTGTGTTATCTGATTTTAGGGCCATAAATCTATTTGCAGCCCTTTTGACCAGTGATTTATATTTCAAGGGTCAAACAGGAAGAGTTAACACCTAAATCATGATGTCAAATATTACATACAGCTGGAACAAATTGTATATACATTTATCAATCATGTGACATAACCATGAAACACATTCGGGTTTAGTTCATTCGACATCAAATGCCCATTTTACTTCCATAATTTGATGTGTTTATAAATATATATTTATTCAATCAGTGTAAAATTAGTCTTTTATCCATAAGTAAATAAGGAAGGAGGAGAAAGCTATTTATTAATTCATTAATTCACTATTATCCATTTATTTATTTAGTTGGAGAACTTACGAGAAGCAATGTAGGAGGCTTTTGGAGCCATGACCTAGTAGTCGCTACAAGGTGCTCATATTGAGAAGAGAAGTAAGAATAGGGCTAGCCTTATATTACGATCTCTTTCCCGCTACTTTGTTGCATCATTTCCTATGTTCCCTCAGTGCTGTCAATAAAAATGGTAAAACATATCATTGAAAAGTGAGCATAGAGTTTAGAAGAAGGCCTTTTCAAGATCGGGCCTTAAGGGTTGTTTACGCACTTTTGAATCCTAGCGAATTCAACTCTGGCAGCTTGCATCATTAAACGGCTCCAAGGGCTCTAATGTTCTCTCAGTTTAACCACCTAAGCTCTTCAATGAAACAGGGCGATAATGGTCTTTTCATCCTGGCAGTGGAGAACACTTTGAGCTTTATAATGTGGTAAGTTTGCAGGCTGATCCCTCAGGGGGTGCTAGCAGACAAACTGCATGGACAATCACTTACAGCTTTGATGCTTACGGTCCCGCTGCAAAGCAACCCAGCAGGACACGAGTGGAGCAAAGTGATGAGGAATAACAACACAGCTGAGGTGCTCCCTTGGATTTATAACGCTGTATGTGTACCCCCATCAACAGTCCATTACCAAAACCCAGAGTGTCTCCAATACTCGAAAGTTAACAAATATATGAAACACATGGACAAATTTGGCGTACTCGCAGACTGTTCCTCAGAGAAAGTGAATAAAAAGCTTTCTTCAAATGAGGCTCCAAATGTCAACGGGGTATCTGGAATGGTGAGTTTTAATAATAAAAAAACTCCAGCTGACGAAGTCCAGTTTACAGAGACGTACGTGTTTGCTAGGGTGAAATTTCGGCATGGGTTCATGACCGAAGCAAGACGCAGGTGAAAGTTATGTATTATATCTGGTAGAAGCAGGAAGAAGGCTTAGACTCTGACCGTAGATCTCAACTCATGGTACCCCAGTGGCCTGTTTACCTGCTTTGTGTGTCAGGACAGGTCATGGACAAGGCAATGGGGAGGGAGTCTGATCTTTTCAGAGCATTGGACAATTCAAACAGACTTAGGAATCTGCCACACTGATGTGCAATGTAGTGAGTGAGTGAGAGGGGTCAGGGTGTACAACATACCCTCCAGGCTGTAAGACAGACAGAGGTATGTTTACACCTGAGAGTGTTATGACCTTACTTGCCAAACCGAATCACATTCATTATACGTGACAACAAAATGTCTTTACTTTTCAAACTTCACTATATATTTAAAGTCCGTTTACGCAATTAATGGAGGAAACAACAACGCATTCTTTCGTACATTCCTCAGTTCCTCGATTCAAGTTCCGGATAGAAAGGCTGAATGGAAAGACAAACAAATAAACAAAAAACAGGCTGGCTGCATTTTTTTTTCCCCTCCGTGTAGAATGTCTTGTCATTAACACACGACTCCATTTGTGTACAAGCTAGTACACATGCGGAGTCGCAGACTCAACCTCACCCTCAAACAAACATGGGAGTGATTGTTCATTTCCTTCTCTTCCCATTACCTAACAGTGAAACGAGAGCAATTAGTGCCCTGTGAAGTCAGCCCGAAAATAGTCAGAGCCCATGCAGGATAAATAAACCCAGTGGACCTACCGCAGACTGCCTCATCTCCAGAACATCTTTAAATAGATCCAGAGCTGGAGGAGAAGACCCGAATTCTTCTACTCAGCGCATTGTAGAATAACCAACCATGAAGAACAAACCCCCCAAAACATCGTGTAGGATTGCAGAGATGTAGACCTTGGTCACATCATCAACTACTGTATATATCATAGATTGTACTATCAACAATGTAGGAGACTCACTTCCCTTCTGGCTCATTAAATAATCCATCTTTAAAATTGAGACGTGGCATTTCTCCTCCTCTTTTTTTCTGTAGGAAAGAAGGAATGAAATAAAGTGGTTCTCCTAAACTCTTTTTTTGCAATGTATGCATCCACATACAATTTCAGAAGATTCTCAAACTTGGTATTTTGCCATAAGTACGACGTTTCAATATACTCAAACATTCTGATGGTAATGTTTTAGGTGACTTTAAAAAATGGCCTCATTGTCTCTTAGGAATGATATCTGTGACAAAGTTGATTCTTAAGTGAACCTCAGTGAGAATTCTCCTGAACAATGGAAGAGCAACCTCTGAGAAATAGATTTATTCTTGTGGGTTCTGTTGAGGGAATAACTATCGAATGAGTGGTTAATTGTGGGTTCTGTCCTTTTCAGTGGCAGAGGTTCATAAATCAGCCCTTGGGCAAACTTGACAATCCATCGTAGACCTCTGTAGGGGTCTGTGTGGGGGTCTCTTAACCTGTGGTTAAGTCCTTCGCCGCATTTCACCATCGGCTCTTTGGATCTGACAGAAGCTATAAACTTTGCTTTTGAGGTGACATGTTCTCACCCCCTCAACACCACTGGAAACCTTAAGGGAGGACAAAGGCTGGGAAAGAAGAGACCCGGAATACTGATCGTTAAGTGGAAGTGGTTTATACAGGAGCTCAGATTTCAGATTCATGATCTTAACCAAAGAGGAGAAACTTCCCATCTAGAGATGCTTGGGATCCACACATGGGAGAATCCGTCCACTCAAATGAAGGGGCGCAAATTAAACCTTCTGAGTTTCCAAATAGATTACTTTACATGCATGCAGCTTACAGCTTACACAGTCCCCCCCTAATGCTTTTTTAATGAGTTTGCTTACATTTGCTGCATTGAGAATATACAACTCATCCCAGATTGCAATATGTGGACCAGGAAGGATATCTATAGCCAGACTCAAATCAGGAATTTTAAACTGAGATGTTTCCTTATCTGAGCTATTTAGGGCTGTGCCTTGCATCAGGAAAGATTACCGGCTGAATCCTGGTTACTATCTATGTATCAGGCTTTTATGAGTAGGTTTCCTCACTAAATTAGGAAAGGGGAATCACATGACCTGCTTCCCTCTCAAAATCGGAGAAAGATTTGCACAGTGTCTGGAAACATTTTGTAATGAGACAACAATGCAAGTTGGAATTAGACTTTTGATGCTTTTTGGAGCGACCCAAGATAGGACATTTCTAAAGGACGAGTAAAATACGATCAAACGCTTGAGCCATGAGGTGTGCATGACGTGCCAGAGTAGCATCACTTCTCTGAAAGAAGCACAGCTCCAGTCCAAACAAATCTATTAGTGCTCCAAGCAGCCAACTACACTCATACCTCACAGGCACGTGTCGAAATGCAGGTGGCGTCCTTAAACTATGAGAAATCTACACTTCAGCAACCTTGTAAATAAGACCTTTGAACATCACAACTTTGTTTGATGCTACGTTGACTTGTGCCAAAGAATTTTAAGAGTAACTGGGAAAACAAATGATTGAAATCAAAGTCATTATTTGTAATAAACTTAAAATTACAGCTCAGAATTCTTACCCAGATGGATGGAAGAGGCCTGGTTGGATGTGTGCCAAACATTTAAACAAGATTGAGTGCTAGAGTAGTATCTAGTTGAAGGTCGCATCTCCAAACTGACCAACCAGTAAAGCTGATAAATGAATGTGATCAGTTTTTCAATAATGCCATTAAGAAACTCTATTCCAGCCAAGAACCCTGCGGTCTGTGCAGGTACAATCCTTTATAACTAAAACCACTGCATGTTCTCACTTGCCAAACTGCTGGCGAACATCAAAGGTATAGGCGAAAAGGCATTACAGATGATTTGCCACTTTGAATGTGGACAGTTGTTCTGCTTTGAGACTTAAGAAAAGCAAAAGCATTCCCAGCATATCTGATAAAGAATACATGAAAAGAATAAGAGCTGATGTAGAGGTCACCATCTGAAATTTATGTTTCAATGTCTTCCACTGGCTTTGACATGCAGATTAGGTTTCCCAACTCAAAACAAAAGCAAATGTCAATGGAAAAAGCTTTGAACAATTTTTATCTGTAAGCCATGTCAATGTCTCACAAAGTCCAGCTTGTGCATCTTTTTTGGAGGTTGCGGTCAGGGCCGGGAGCTCCAGGGACGGGGTGAACTCCAGCCAGTGGAGAGGATAGACAGAGAGGGCGTTTCCTCCGCCCGACCTGCAGCTGCCTCAGCTGCTCGCCACTGGGGACAACAGGAAATTTATTGCAATAATCATCTCTCTAGGCAACACATTAAATAGCGTGCTTCTGCTTTGAAAAGGTTCTCTTTGATACTTGATTAGAGAGTGAAGTTTTCAGGAGGTGGCATATAGTCTTAACATGTAGAGAGATGTTGGATGTTTTGCCTCTTTTGGTGTTAATGCGGTTGATTGGTTATTTTACTATATAGAAAGGTAGTAATTGTTTAGTTTGCATATTTGAGATGTGATCACTTTTTTTAAGAAACCATGTTACGAGTAAGTACCCAAGACTGTATTATAGATTGGCTTTTACGTGTATGTCGGCATCATGATTCCTTTAGATTCGACCTCCATCTCTCTGTATCTCTCCCAGAAGCTGGTCGGAGTGGTTTAGTGTAAACTTGTATGTCAAAATAAAGAATTCTTGTTTGTAAAAGACTACAGATTCGGCCTTGTAATGATTTATCGGGCGTTCCAGATGAATGGCGAGTGGAACATGTTGAATGCATCATAAAAACGAAAACATGTGTGATTTACTAAACTCTCTTCGCAGCACAAAAGTCATATGTAGACTGAAATGAGTTCTGGACTATATCTGAAACGTGACTTTAAAAGTTATGAACATACATTTGGAACACCAGGCTTGAGATATTCCGGCCCGTTCTCATCCTTTAGCGTCACATAGAACGCTATATGACAAAACGGCGCACCCTTTATCGTTAATAAAACACGCAAACCCAAGGCGTCATAAATCCTTTAGCGTACTATGAGACTACCCTACCCTACCCACACCTAAACCTACCCATCACAGTGCGTGTTATATTAACGATAACGGGTGTCATGTGCGTAGTATAGCACCGTTTTGTCATATAGCGTTCTATATGATGCTAACGGATGAGAATGTGTTGGATATTCTAAAGTCCAGGATGGAATTCCATGCAAATGTTGATATTATTGATTAAATAGAATGTCCATTACCGGTACTACACAAAAAAATGATGTAAAGATGCTGCATGTGTCCTAGTTATGTATGTCTCGAGACCGGTCTTGGTCTTTTACTTGGTCTCGGTCTTGTCATGGCCTTAACGGTCTTTGGTCTTGGTCTTGTCTTGGTTTCGGACCTCTCGGTCTTGTCTAGGTCTCGCTGTCTTAGACCGACATAGTGGTCGGGGGATTTAGCAATACAATACTACAATATCCACGACAATATCTGCAACGGATTGAAGCCCGGGTCCAAGTGAAGAACCACACGAGAAAACACTGATCGCAGCGGCAACAAGCACTTTGATCACTTGATTTAAAAAAACACATACCATTTACAGTTATTGATGTATTAATATTTATTAAAACACATATCAGTGACATGATGGGTTTTAATTTTTTTTTTGGGTAACTGCATAACTGACAGATGACTTTGAGGGCACTGCCGTTGTGTGTTTGTAACCACAGCGACAAAACAACCAACTTCAGGGCCTGCACTTAAGCTTATATTTTCATTTTGAAAAAATATTTATGTATTTAAAAGTTGCAGAATGGATTCATTTAGAGACTTTAAAATCAGCAGACAATGCAAAACAAAATCTTACAAGTTATTGCTTAGCTTCAACAACACTAGTCTGTTTTTTGGTCTCGGTCTTGGTCTCGACTTGGTCTGTCTTGGTCTTGGTCTCGATACCCATAGTGTCTTGGTCTCGGTTTAGGCGGTCTTGACTACAAGTCTAAGCTTAGCATACATCATTGAAGTGCAGAAGACCATTAGCATTTCTCAACAACAACAAAAAAATGACCAAGAAGTTTCAATATTTTTCCTATTTAAAACTTGATTCTTCTATAGTCACATTGTGCACTAAGACCGACGGAAAATGTAAAGTTGTGATTTTCTAGACTGATATGGCTAAGAACTATACTCTCATTCCTGCGTAATAATCAAGACACTTTACTGCCGTACCACGAGTGCAGCAGGCGCAATGATATGACACAGCACCTGAAAATAGTCCCCAGCTCGGTAACTTCCAACGTGACCGGGACTAAGTTTGTGTAGTTATGTTGACAGAAGGTAGTCTACTTTCATATCTTTATGCCTGCTGCACTCATGGTACGGCAGTAAAGTTTCTTGATTATTACGCAGAAATGAGAGTATAGTTCCTAACCATATATCAGCCTAGAAAATCAAACCTTGACATTTTCCGTCAGTCTTAGTGCGCGATGTAACTACAGAAGAGTCAAGTTTTAAATAGGAAAAATATCGAAACATGATTTATAAGCTGTTTTCCTCATGGGGACCAAAAGATGTCTCCACAAAGACAAGGATTTCATATATTGCCATCGTTGTGGGGATATTTTGCATTCTATAACGTAGAATTTACCTGGACCCACACGCACGCATGCACACGCGCCCATACACGAATAATTTTAATGCCTTTCAGTTTAAGTACTGGTTCTGGAGCATCTGTTTACAGTCGATGTAGATAGAAAAATGTAATACGATATTTAAGCATCAGAGCTGCAGTCATAATGATCAGGGATGTTTGTCTCAGAATAGAATGCGTTTTAAATTCCAATTAAATTGCTGCATTTAAATCGAGGCTGCAAACAGGAGGTATGAATTACAATTAGAATCTGATCACAACAAAGAACTCAAATCAACGAAGAAATGAATGATTCAAATTTAAATGTATCACTTATTCAAGTAGAAAAGTAAACTGTCAAGACTTATTGGTTTCGTTTGTTTAAAAAACTAAACAAAATTAAAGGACAAATGAGATTTTTTATTACTGTTTTGTTGAAATCTAAAACAATTTGACAACATACTCCTAAAGCAGAAAGTATTGTTTGCCAAACATTATCTATGGTTTCGTCTTTAAAATGACCAAGATACATATTGACAGAACCACTAAGGAATCCAGATCGTTGAACTGAATCAGAGAAGTCAAATTCCCTTTGAGAGATGCAACTGTTCAGTCTGTACAGTACAGTATGTAGCAGATGATTTCAGGCTACAGGATGAGAAAGTGACATGTGAAAGGCCATGGTGGTCTGGTGGGCACCTGTGCTATTCTGAGACACAGGGCTGTCATCAATGATCCCAATGGGGAACTGATCTGGAACTTGGCATCAGAAAAATAGGAAGTGTGCATGCACAACAAGCACAAATTTGTATAAATATGCAGACGTGACAGAGAAATAAACTTGCCGTCACTCATGAAAGCTTTGAATAGAAAGCAAAGATGCATGAACGTGCTAAAAAAATAGAGCAAAAATAGAGCAAACAGGAGTTAAGCGTTTACATGTTTACATTTAGAGAAGATGCCATGCTTCAGAACGTCCATGCGTGCGAAAACACACAAGGTCAGAGGTTAATCACAGTGGTTTCTGTTCTGCAGTAACTAATTTAAGAAAGGAAGTGTGGAACCATGAGAAAACAAAATGAAGAGGGTTCAAATGGTTTCGTAAAATTTAGAAACAGTTCATTTCTTGCATGAGTTTGCTTAAAGGCAGTGTATAAGGTTTGTCTTATTGAGTGTGGAGAGAAAAGACAGTGTTCCATAAGGTACAGCTGGTGTATGTGTGTGTGTGTGTGTGAGGATATAGGGGCCCCTTTCCTCTAATCCTCTATCAGTCAGACTGGCATACCAGCTTCAGCTGTGCCTGTCCTTAACAACAAACCTAAATATTAGTAACCCCTCAGTAAGTATTATATACCTCATGTAGTCCACTCTTAAATAATATCACCCCCCTCGATATTATTAACCCTGTCGCTGCGCATTAAATAACACAACTATTTACTCCAGAAATATTTATTACCTCCTTACTCTTTATATATACAGTGAGACCAAAAAGTATTTGAACACTTAAGCCACACTTAAAAAAGGGCTATTAAAAAAGAAAGAGACACACACACACACACACGCACACACTTCATGGAATTAAAATGCATTAGATACAAAACATCCATCCAAGTGGCATCTACAAACAAATCATGTAATACCTTTTCATAGAGCTAACTTTATTTTACTAGTAACTCCAATTTTAGTGGGTGTAAGTAATTTCCTCTCAGTTTCACATAGGTGTCCCAGCAGGGTAACAACAGGTGTAGTTGTCCTCACTATGTGCCCAGATACCTTTTACCATAATTCTCAACGAAAACCCAATAAACTTATTTTCGTGAATGTTTTGCTATCTTTCTTTAAAGTGCCACTTGGATACACTTAACTATTTCAATATTATTTGTATATAAAGTAGCTTAAGTATCTAAATACTTTATAGTGACAATGTATGCATCTCATCTACTTTATGATATTGTTATTTAAATCTAACCTCCTGTTCAAATACAGTACACACCTTTGGCCTGTAAGCCTGCCACAGGAGGGATCTTTGGGGAATCAGGGTTCTCTGACGTGTCAAGAGAGCTGGACAAAGATATGAAGGAGGGCAGCTTCTCAGGACCCGAGAAGGATGTGCCCTCGTCTGCCTGTATGGACTCTGCAACTTCCTCCGTACTGAAAAGGCAAAACACAAATTATTATAACGAAGAAACCAATTTCATTTGTTTCATTTAATCATATTTTCAATGATTTTTAATGATCGAGCTCATGGGAGATTTGCATTAGCCGCGTTTCTACCACAGGAACTTTCCCCAGGAACTAGGGACTTTAGGGTGGCACTTGGTGTGCTTCAACCACATGAACCAGGGTCTTACGGAAGCCCTGAACCGCAATGTAAAAAAATAAATTAAAAAAAAATCTAGCATTTCGAGATTGAAGTCGAAATGTTTCGAGATTAAAGTCGAAATGTTTCGGGATTAAAGTCGAAACGTTTCGAGATTAATGTCAAAATGTTAAAGTCGAAATGTTTCGAGATTGAAGTCGAAATGTTTCGAGATTAAAGTCGAAAAGTTTCGAGATTAAAGTCGAAATATTTTGAGATTAAAGACGAAAAATTTCGAGATTAAAGACAAAAAATTTCGAGTTTGAAGTCGAACATCAGTGTACATTCATAACAGTGCGCGTCCACTAGCTCAGAGCGTGCACGTGCGTGTAAATAAATGCACTTGTGAAGTCGAACTGCCATGGATCAACACAAAATAGAAGCTTACTTTTATCTGGGCTTTCAACAAAATTCTACACAGGTGCTTGTGGCAGTGTTTTTGAGGTGTTTTCGTGCTTGTCTAGGCAACACTAGCTACGTCGAAAACACAACAGTAACCGTTCTGTCTCCCTCACCTCTGTCTCCTGTCTTTTTTTTTTTTTATGTTGCAGTTCAGGGCTTCCATAGGGTCTAAATTAAGTTCCGGGTAAAAATTTCACCCTCAGAGTGTACTTTTGAGTTGAGTTCACGTAGCATTTTAATTTCAACCACCAGTCTGATGCCGTGGGTGCAGTAAGAGTTGATTGTTATTCGAATCAACAATGGATTTAAAAAAAAAAATACGAAAGATGGGCTGACGACGAGGTTCAGGCTTTATAAAGCTTTTATGCAGTGGAAATTGAAGAGTCCTACATCACCGGACTAAAGGTGACATAAAGATAACAACAAAGATATATTTATAACAATCTTTCTCAATATAAAAGAATAGCAGAGTTCACACCACAGCTATCAAGATAATGGCACAGAGAAACAATATAGTTTGAATCACTTTCAGAAAACGATTTTACCCGGCTGATGAATGATAAAAACATTGACAGGCAATCAGAATCCATCCTGCTGTTACAAGCTTGAGCATTCAAAGTGGCAGACAAACACGCGATTAGAATACACATAAATATATCGTCTGCTGGTCTGGGCACTCATATAGTTATCTTTAAAGTTATCATTCTTAGTGTGAATGGGCCTTAATCTTCATTGTACTTTAGACTGGGTTGGAAACACACACTGCTACAGGTCTGGGGGACAAATTTATTCCAAGTAATTTCGGTGGAAACGTGGCTATAGTTATTCCCTATAAATAATAGTAATATAGTGAAGTAAATAATAATAATATTATCAACAATAATCGCATATTTATGACTGTTTGAGCTAAAACTACAGTGCAGAAAGTGGAAAGAGAGCACTTCTATACAGTAGAGGTGGCAATAAAGAATTGAAAAGGCAAATGTGGAATTAGTTCCTCTTCCTGACCTCTTTATAATGTCTCTGGTGCGGGCTTTCTTAGCCGGTCCAAAGCTTGTGTCAGAGCCGGTGCGTTTCACACTCTGTCTGTGGTGCAGCTTGCATTTGGATCCACGTGGACACACACCGGTGCTGGAGAAGTCAGGACACACCAGCGTGTGTTTCTTCTTACACTGTGGAAAGAGCAGAAAATTCTTAATGCTTTATTTCTTTATACCCAGATTCACAGTGGATGTTTTGTGGGTTGGTTATGAACATGTGGGACACTGAAAGGATTTTATGTGTGCCACACTCAGTAGGAGTGCACTGAAGGTAGCAAAAGTAAGTGTTTGTGTGTGATCACACATCAGTAGGCACATGCATCTGATAAGTGAGAGAAGGTGAGCATGTGTTTGTGTGTGTAAGTGAGAGTAGGTGAGAGTGTCTGTGTGCCTGTGTAATTTGGGCGTAAATTGGTAGCTTCATTCTTCTGGAGACCCGATCCCTCCCACCTGTCAGAGGAGCTAATTATACCCCACTATGGGGTGAGGAGCACAAGACGAGTGTATAAGTGAGAGAGAGGGGGACTAGGCGAGTGTTGGACAAGTTGCTCCAGAAATAGAGAGAGAGAGAGAGAAAGTGTGTGTCTGTAAGTGTGTGGGAGTGAAGGGTGGCTAAAGGATCGTGTGTCCGGGAACAGTGTGGACTCCCTGTCACCCCTTGGGGCAGACCGCCCAGAGACCTTCTCCCCCCAAAACAGGGATCAGGTCAGAGCCATAAGTGGCCTAAAATGACCGAATATACAGAGGATCTGATCTTTTGGTGCTTAGAAATGAAATGACAGACAGTTCACAAAGGGACAGTGAACACAGGAAACATTTACTTGTAATCGAGCTGTGGTACTTTTTTAATTGTTGCCCATATGGATCTGCCTTTTTTCAGTGTATAGCAGCACATTAAGATATTATGTGAAAAATAGTTTGCCAAAATGCATCTCAAGACCTACAGTAAACCTTAATATTAAATGTATCCTGTGTAAATGGCACATTAGGAGGTCAAGTATACGCTAGCTATGATGAAAAACAACAAAACAAAACTGAAAACAACTAAAATATAACAGTAATAAAAAAAAATAGTAAGGCTATTGTCTATGTAATAAGTCCATGTCTAGATTATGAGATTAAGGAACATAGACTCTATCGCTAACTGTAGTGTGGCTATGGAATTTTTAAGTCCAAGAGGACAGCTTTTGCTATATTTTCTGTTAAAAAGGAAACACTTTAAGAATATTTTATATATATATATATATACACACACACAGTCCAGTGTAACTGGATTATCGCACCCAATGAATCTGGGTCTCTTAATGCCCCCTAAATCATTCTATAGACAACATCATCACTCACCACACTCATGGCTAATTGGCCCAATTTGCTAAATCCCTTGCCACTTGAATTCAGTCGATTTCAATTCCACCCCATTTCAGAAGAGCATTTGGGACCTTTCTTTTTTTAAACACCCATTTGTTTCTTGTTTGACTGATAACATCCATGTCGCACTTTAATCATTCAAAGGTCCGGTGAAGGCAAATAGAACAAATGTGTAAACTGTGAGAAATTACAAACACTGTAAAGTGGGATAATCTGATCGTAAGAATGCTGCATATGTAATTCTACCGATTCTGTTTTCATATTCACGACAATATGAACAATTAAAACTCATTTAATACAAAAGTATTATGGGAATACTGGATTCTAAACAACAAATAAAATTACACAATTTATCAAGACCTTGAAGCAGATAAGAGGAAGAAACGCCTTATATGTGCCACTCCTAAGTATAAGGGGGCTTTCCTTGCCATCAAAGTTTAGGGAAAACACCAAAGTCTCCTTCGATTAATAATAATGGCAAGGGCGGTGGCTCTATACATACGTAAACCCAGGGCCAGGGGATGACAATCCAGTGCGCTGGGCATAATAGGAATATGCTGCCCCCTACATTAAGAGAAATGTGTTTAAGAGAAAAATATGCCAATGTGTCCCATATTGACTACTACTGTTGACTTAAGACTGGTGTGGTAATGAATTTATACAGTTGGAACTGGATAATATTCTGAATGTTCCTGTATGTTCCAATCAAATCTGACTTCTGGTTTCTCAAGGTTTTTTACTCCATTCTGTCACCTGAGTTTTGGTTCCTTACCACTGTAACCTTTGTTGTCATTGGCTTTTGGCTTGCTTAGTAGGGGACATTTAATTTAATATTCAACAATATTATTGATCTGCCTGCATTGACACCATTATATGAGAACTGGGCTGAGCTGGACGATGACATGGTTTTCTCAGGAGCGGCTATATATTTAAATGAACTAAATTAATAACTTTTTACAACGAACTTACTTAAGCTAGACTGTGATGCTATTTTCTTCTGTTATTTTTCTTATTCTTTTTTGCATTATTTAAATCCGTAAAGCTGCTTTGAGACAATCTGTATTGTAAGAATCGCTATATAAATAAAGGTGACTTGACTTGACATTTGTGTCACTTAATTATGCTCAGTGGGCATTAAGTTGCAAAAAAAAAAAAAAAAAAAGGCTTTGCTTTGTTGGGCCCCTATGTCATCGTCAATATGCCGTTTAGGATGGGCCCGGGCTGTTTTCTAGGGAAATGTACTGGCATCTCCAGGGCATTTATAATTCAACAACATTGACTGCATCCAGAGTCTACTCTCTGGTGTCAACAGACCATTTGATGCATATTGACCACTAAGATGGCCAGAGCTGGTTGAATTCACCAATTTCAGACTTGGTTGACTGCTATTGTATTCTAAAGTCATGGTGGACACATTTTTAGTTAAAGTTTTGTTAAGTGTAAAAAAAGATTCAGATGTCCTCATTGCTGTCTGTATAATATTTTGTAGAGCCAGCAACTCTACTGTTTGCAAGGACTAACACTTAGTTTCATAGAAGTATATTATCGTGGAAGCCCTGATCAAACAACATCCTCTTCTTAAGCGAGAGGAGTTCCTGGCCAGAAGAAGCCAAAGTCTGGTTTATGAGACCAACTTAAGCGAGACCAACATGGTTAGTTCAACCAAAAATGATTAATCATTAACTCATTCCAAACCTGTCTGACATTCTTTCTTTCTTCTGCTGAACACAGAAAGCACACTTCTGAAAGAAAAACACTTCTGATAGAAGTGAACATTGAGGCTTTTTCCCCTCCATACAGTGAAAGGACAGTTGGGTTCAATATTGTTTTTGGCCTCAATGACTTTCATTTTAAGGACAAAAACACTTTAAAATATGACAACATGAATTTAATTGTTAGGGAAAATATTCCCAAAATTGATTCACACCCACCAACATTTGTTTTATTCAAATTAGTGAAAGCTACAATATAAGAAGTATGGGTGATATCAATCCAGTGTCAGGGAAGCTACTCTCAAACTTACTGTCAAAGTGCAAAATTGCCGCAAATGAAATAACAATGCAAGAACAAAATGCATGACCAGAGATTGGTATGTTAGATATCCCAGAATAGTCAAAAATACATATTAAACTCACAGCACTTGCATTGATGGAGCTCTCTGAATGGAGCCATTCTGAGACACGAATTAGTAGCTGTTTGCGTAAATGCTTCGTTCTGAAGCCCGCCGCAACCTTTTTAATTAGACCACAGTTTTCTGTTCGATCGACAGTTGCTTTGCCAAAGCAATGGCTCAAAACACAACATTAGTGATCTTTAAGGGTCATTACAAAACTGTGGTGGGACAGATTAAACTATGATGGGTCATCCTACAATCAGAAATGGACATTTGACAAAGAGTGCAATAAAGCAGTTTAATTAATCAACTTAAAAACTTTAACCTGTATTTAGTCCATGCAGACAGCATTTTAATCTTTGCTTTGCATAAATTTCATACAAAAGTGTAACCTATACTAGTTAATTCATAAACTTATATAAGTTGATTGGCTATTTGGAATCATATCTAATTAGAAGAAAATCCTACTGATTGGATAGGATGTGGACGCAGTACTAAGAAGGCTCATTAACTTTGATGTTCACGGCTATGATCCGGGCAAAGAAAACACAAAAGCCCAAATCCTCTCCAACCATGCTCTCTCATACATTTTAATTTACATAAAAGCAGTGAAATAGAGGGAAAAGAGAAGTGTGTGTGAGGAAAAAAAAAGAGAAGTGGATGGAACATCTTTATATCAGTGCAAGTTAACAATTTTCCACTTGATTTAAGAAAGGCTGGGAAGTCTCTGGGGCCTATTAGAAGAGCTTTCTACTGGCCACAAAGCAGAAAGAGTCAGCACATTTTACATTACTGAGACAGTGAGAAAGAAAGAGCGAGAGAGAGACAGAAAGATAGAATGGTGGTGTGAGCTATGATAAAGAGCTAGGAAATGAGAATAATGACAGAGTGATAGAGGGATGAGAGAAAAGGTAGGAGAATCAAAAGGAGAGTGATCTGGGTTAGGTGTGAATGGATGCGGCCGGCAAACAAAAGAAGAAACGGGACATAAAAACATGGGAAATGGCAGACAGAAAGAGAGAGGAGGGAAAAGAACAGAGGGAGGGAGAAATGAAGAGGATGAGAGTGTGCTTTAACCCTTGCTCTGCTGGCGTATCCATTGCTGGCCTCTCGCCTGTACTGCTGTCATCAGCACTTTTTCACGTCCATAATTATGGTGTGCTATCCATCATATCTAAGACAGTGCTTTTGGGACGGCGCAAAAATTACAAACCTAAGCACTTCGGCTAATAGAATAAATATTAATATCTCTCTTCTTATATATTCTCATTCTCACCCCAAATATTTAAATGAGCCCTGACAGCAAGAGAATGCATTTGTTACGATGAAGGGAAAGCAAAGAAGAACAAATGGAGGGGAAAAAAACAGAGCGCGAGACAGACAGAGACAAAGAGAGAAGACGGGAGACGCGGAAAACACTGCAGAGAAACAATTCATTAGAATGAGACAAATCCGAAGAGGAAGAAACTGATGGGGGCGGCGATGAAAGTTTCTGCGGAAGAACAATAAAGTCAGGCGTACTGTCAGTTTTAAAAAAAATAAATCACTTTTGGTCTGGCATTTATGAATTATGTTATTATCTCAAAAGCTTCCCGCTTTAAATCTGTAGAAGAATGACATACAGGCAGATAAAAAGATGCACTCAGTAATTTTTAATTGGCCAATACAGCAGTTGTTTCGGACTTGTCTTGGAAATTGTTTGACGGAGTGGTTAAAGAGATAATTAGTCGGTTGGTCATGTGATGTCCACGGGGCGACCTACTTCATGTGAAATTATCGCATTTATTAGGCTACTGATATGACATGGATTGATAATGTTCATTTATACATTTTCCTTCATTAATTAATGTTCATTCATAATACATTAAATAATGTTTATTTATGCAACACACTTTAATACACCTTTAAAAAATGTATTAGTATGCATAAATCAGCATTAACCAAAATGAATAAATGCAGAAAAGTATTGTTCGTTGTTAGTTCATGATGTCTAATTAACCAATGTTAATGAACGGAACCTTCCTGTAAAGTGTTAACAACTTTAAAAAAATTAAAAAATAAATAAACATTACTAAGAATGAGATTAAGTTATATGATATCATGTAAATTCAATTTGATGAGAAGAAGAATGTAATAGCAAGCATACATTTGTACGTTCCTGTATGGCTTCATGAGACTGAGAAACAGGTGTGACGGGGACAACAGGAGCATATGTGTGTGTGTGTGTGTGTGTGTGTGTGGGAGAGATGGGGTGAGGAAAGAGGTCATGGATGGGTTAGAACCTGCTGGATAAAGGGCAAAAGAGGACACTTGGTAAATGTGGGTCATGGTGTCCTCTTGTTACTGCCCTCAATACGTCACTCACTCACAAACATGGAGGAAACCAAATGCATAAGCACCTGGATGATGGTTTAGATTAACAATTGGAACAGAGTCAACTTTTAAGAGCTCTATTTTAAAACTCTTGCAAAATGTCATCACTATCATTCATTAAGACCTTTAAAACGGTCATCAACTGCAAAGCACTATAATACAACAATTGTTATGAATGTCAAACCACATGTACTTGCATCTATGTTGGTACAAGTAAAAGGATAAAAATTAGAAGATGTAGAAGATACATTTTCTTGACTTGAAACACTAAATCGAGCCAAATGACAGTCACGGTTATTCACTCTCTATATCAACACCATTTACCACATAATTATTTGATTACAATACAATCGTGTACAAAATAAAAGAATGATAGTATGATATCACCTTAGTATGATTTTTAAGAAAAACAAAACATGAGCATATAAATAAAAACTGTCTAATGTTACTGAATGAAATGTAGACCCAGGACGAGCTCTAGGGCTGTAAAGCTTTGGGAGAGCTTTCAACTTTTGCTGATAATTTACTCACCCCCATATCATCCAAGACGTCCATGTCTTTCTTTCTTCAGTCGAAAATAAATTAAGGTTTTTGACTCTCCTGTTCGAACTCGTTCATCAAAATGAACAAATCTTTTTCCGAGTCAATTCATTAATTTCGTTCATTGAATGAACCAAATGACTCGAAAAAAGATTTGTTCATATTGATGAATGAGTTCGAACAGGAGAGTCACGAACGTGCATCACAGAACAAGGCGAGCATTTGAGCTTATAAAACTTAAACTTTGTTATTTATTTTTTGAATTTCGCTTGATAAGACCCTTTTTATTATTTTTTTTTAGCTTTTTAACTACCCCGCTATAATATACTATAAATCAAAAAGTTAAATATAGTTAAAAGAAAATATATTCAATTAAAAATACTTTCAATCAATTTACTATCCATCTACATAATTTTTTATAGCGATTAATAGATTAGAAATAGCAAAATAGCAAATATTCCTGTCATTACATCACACCAAGCATTTCAGAGAACAATTGAGTTTTCAAAACAATAAAAAAAATTAAAAAAGTGGTTTTTTTTTGTATTTTCATAAAAAAAAAAATGGTTGAAGTTTTCAAATAATTAAACACTTCCCCTAATTGAATAATCAACCAACATGTGTTTGCAACAGAAATGATCTTCCCTTATTATAACCTGTCTTACCTTATCTCCCTGCGGGCAGTAGCCTCGGACGAAGTCTTTGCACACATCGGCTTTGCGTGAGACATAGACATGGCTGTATGGACAGCTACTGTTATTACAGATCCCCTTCAGAAAGTATGAGCACACAGGCATCTAGAAAGAAGTAAAAAACAAAGCATCGATTTAGAGCTTGAAATGCAAACAATACAAAATAAATCAAACCTCAAATAATCTCAAAAAGTATACTTCCAGCACTGAACAAAACAGTGAGTGTGAGTAAAAGAATACAGTTACTCTGAAACACCAATGAACTTTTAAAAGAATAACAGCAGTAACAATACAGCCAAGCCTTTAAATTCCCTTTCTAACAGATATGTGTAGATTACAGTGAATAAGTGATAGGAAACATAAGTGAGTTACACACATATGGCAACAGTATTAAATCACATATGTATTGAAGTCCCTGTCAAAACACACATTTAATCACACATTGTCTAATCAGTAATTATGTGCATGTGTCAATGGCACAGATTTGCACTCCTCGTGAATATAATCTGCATGTATGAATAATCTGAGTGCTCTTCTTGGTTTAAAATAGGATGTGAGGGTCGCGCACACGATGAGCGGGGGGGTGGGATGATTGGCCGCCGCCCTCTTAAGTGGAATCCCATTTCCATGGGGGTCATATCATTTCTGCTTAATTAACTGCAACAGAAATATTGACCCAAGCGGGGCGTCGTACCACCTGCATAATGTGTTTATGTGTAGGGGAGGGGAATGGACGCTAGCCACGAGTGGGGTGATGGGGTTTGGGGGTCTTGTTTCTCAGTTATTTGGAGGGGGAACTGGATCGTTTTCAATTGCAGGCGTGAACTCAAGCCATGCTTCATGGCATATACAAGGATGACACAGGGTGCGGGGTTAAATTGAGCCCCAAGCAAGGCTGTGTAGGAATAGAAGGAAGGGGGGGCTTATGGGGTCGGGACTAGCAGGTGGGCCTGTGCTGCGATGAGGTGGCTCTGCTCCTTTAAGACAAGCAGACAGCTGGACTCTCAGTGCACTGGAGGGTGTAGAGGGTGACGACTGTCACAGGTGCAGTGATTCGGTGTGTTTGGATGTGTGGGGGGTGGTGGGTGTGTTTTTTTTTTTTTTTTGTTGAATAGGGAACTAAATACAAGCAAAACTCTGAACAAGTGTTAGAATATGAAGAGAGAGAGAGAGAGAGAGAGAGAGAGAGAGAGAGAGAGAGAGAGAGAGAGAGAGAGAGAGAGAGAGAGAGA
>JAOTRC010000004.1:18428995-18457216 GCA_027497675.1 Cyprinella lutrensis
TATGGACAAACCCAGCCATTGGGTTACATTTTTAAATCACATTTTTAACCCAATGTTTGAGTTTGTCCATATTTGATCCAAAATTGGGTTAAAACAACCCCGCATTTTTTAGAGTGTAATGATGGAATTCAGAGAATGGTCAAGCAGGGGAGAAGCAGAGAAAGAGAATGAATAGGAAACACTACACCCCTGCTAATTTTCAAAGAAGAGACTTTCACTAGACTTAAAACAACCAATGCTGATCTATGTCCCTTTCTGCACAATTCTTCATCCGATGAATAAAATACTGAGTGGCACAGTAGCAGAAGCTGTCATTGTAAAACCTCAAGCGACCCTCCATTAGCCTAAAACATCAGAGGTTTAATAAATCACCCTTTATTGTGTGATTCATCAACTATTTCACAGCAAACAAGAGCTCAAAAGGTTTTCACACAACCTTGTAATGGACATTTTGTTTGTCCTAGAATCCATTAGCAGCCACACCACAGACCAGCTCACATAGGAGTCCATTTGGTATGTATATTGACCATTAATTAGCCTTTCAGAGTCCAGCATTATAGAGAAAAAAGGACACATCTGGAGATGTCAGATCTGCAACAAAAACTATAAAATAAAACAAAACCTTTTCAGTGAAATAAGTCATTTAAACATTCAAAATATGATGTCAGTTTGAATACAAGGTGAATCAGAGTGCAAAAGTGCTGCAGGGTCTGGACTCTGGACCCATCAGTCACACTAATTATTATATTGGTTTATGAAGGTTTATGAAACTCCAAAACTAACACCCCAAATGAAACGAACAAAAAGGCAGAAACATTGTCATGTTACACAGTTACAGGGTTGATAAGGAGATTTTGCGACCTCCAAAAGGAATGTGCACACTAATCATAGACTAACTGATCTTTAAATGAACATGCATCATAGCATCGTGTAAATGGTAAATGGACTGCATTTATATAGCTCTTTCATAGACCCAATGGCCACCAAAGCGCTTTACAATTTGCCTCACATTCACCCATTCACAGACACATTCATACACCAACGGCGACATCTTCTAAATGATTTACTGTCTTGTGTACGATTATGTATGTATTTTATTATACAACCAGCTACCGGTCAATGTAACATCATCACATGCCTCCTACCTAATAAATCCTCATTTAATGACTCACACTTTGATGTACAGCACTTCTCTTAGAATGCAATGTGGATTTATTCTATTTGAGCATGAATGAACAGTCTAAGCACACTGGGGACAAAGACAATAAATCAACTAAGAGACACTTTCCCTCTCAAACATGCCACCTTTCTTATTGGTCAGTTAACCCTTAGGGGTTGGATCTTTCTCATGCTTTATTAGAGACAGTCCACGTGTGACCTCTCTCTCTTAGTTTTTCATCCGGTCTCAAGCACTGCTTCTGGTGATACTGGGGAACCCCTTCCACGGGGGCCCGAGGGCCCAGCAGGCCTTGCTTCCAAACAGATACGGCCTCATGGAAGAGAGAGAAGACTCTCTCACAAAGAACCAAGAACAACCTCAGGAGTTTGGAACCAGGACTCCAACCAACATCGACTCCAATCACCCACTCTTCTGACTTCCTCACTTCTCCTGGGTCCTCGGGGCCCCAGGCCTTGACCAAACTAGCCATGTGGTCATGGAGAGAGATAACTTTCAAATAACTTCCACTTGCCACTGCCAGAACCCTCAAAGACATCAATTTTCCACAACTTCAAGAATTGTTCCCACTTCAAAGGCAAGTATTCAATTCAATGAAATGTGAAAATGAAATGCTATTGGTTCTTCTCATAGTTAGATGGATCTTATCCATCGCTACATCATTCCATCTCTCACTCCTTTTTCTTACAAATGTATTTATATATTTATGTATGTTTGTTTTGTTTATTCATGTTTATGATTTAGGTAATAAAACTTGTGCACTTTATTTATTTGGTTCTGATTCACTGCTTGGAAACAAAGTCTCTTTTATGATCTTATCGATGGAAGATACCCTTAATCCAAAGAGTTCATGAATGAACTGATGAATTGATTGTAAAATTAATTTAGCCGTGTCAAGTTAACCCAATGAACTGACCCAAATATTCAAAATGCATCATAACAAGTTATTATTGATTATTAATATTTCCTTATAGCTAAGTTCCTTACAGTGCACACCCACTTATTCAGTGCCGTTGGCTCCAGAAGTATTTTTCCCATTCATTTCTCCCATAGGGATTTTTGAAAAAAGTCTTTGTTAAAGCACTAAAGCCATAAACCAAGCCAACCAGCTATAAGGTCAATAATAACATTGCAAACTTTGATTTGAAGCAAAAAAGTGTGAGTAAAGTATGAGAACTACAACCCCAGGAGGCATAATCCAATTAAAAGGGCCTCAAAAGGGCCATTTTTGTATCCTTCTCCAAATTCATCCTACATTCCTAACATAAATTATGTAATAAAAAAGGTAAATAATACTAAACAGCTTATAAAAAGGCCTATGCCCCCAGATAAAACTAAGTAAACATTTCTTGAACCACAAGGAAAATAGGACCATAAGCGTCACTTGATAAATAATGCCGACATAATTTAATTTACTTTAAGATACCAATTATTTTAGGCCCTGAGACATGGCTCATTAATTAAACAATGTTGTTGTTGTATACTCTTACACTTCCCATCTATAGCCTGTGCATTTAGAGTAAAATAATTTTGTTAAACTGTCTTACAGCTGACATCATGAAGTTATTAGCTTCAGGATAAGTTGACAGGGTTAGTGCTAAGAGGGAGCTGAAGAGACATATCGTAATCATTAAAAGTCAATAAGCCCTGCTCTCATCCTTCTCTTCCTTTTCAATGACTCAAGACTGGACAAGTTGTGTATGCAAATGTACTAAGTATAATAAAAAAAGTAAGAATAAAATTAGAATAGATTATTAAATACAACAGAGAGAAAATGAGCAATGAGTTAATGAGTGATGGGCCAAAAAATATATTCCAGTTTGAATGCGTAAAGCTGCCAAAACAGAGGAAACAAAATTTGATAACGCTTGTGACACTAAGCCTTCAGACACAGCACTGCGAAAGATAAGACAAATCTAGCTCGGTTCCAGACTTGTTTTCCCAAAAATATTTAAAATTTATTCTGACAATACACTGAGCTATTGTACTGATCCAAAAGAAATCTCTTATTATCAATTATTGCAGAAGCTTTGAAGCAAACTTACAGACAGATGACTTAACTCAACCTTGACCCCATTCTACATCTTCTCTACAAACTATTTTTCAGTTTAAGTTAAAAATACAGCTTTAATTAGCTAAAAAAACAGGCTCATGATGGGCTTTTCTGTACAGTAAGGGTTAAGAGTGAAAAATAAAAGGAGATCAAGGGAATCCAGGAAATGTTGTTTGGTTCTGGGCCATTTGAGGTGAATGAGGTCTATGTCTTGAGGAGATAATATACTGCCTGATTTTACAGGAAGCACCATGGCTTATTCTCTCTCGCAATACCTCTGCATGAGTGATCACACCATAAGGTAATTGCATGTCTGATTTTCTATGCCTCGGCAATACAAAAAAAACAATATATAGCTCGCCTGCCTTCCCTAGCTCATCTTCTAAGAACAGCGTGAAAGCCATGATTGAGACGGATTCAACACACCGAATTAAACTACCTTTCAGTACACAGTTTCAATTATTGCTGTCTTTGATCTACCTCTGAAATACACTGATAATTCAAGGAACTGGTTGTAGCATTTTACTGCTTTGAATGAGTTCTGTGTATCGAATCCTCCTTTCTTTGAATTTCCATACAATATAAAACATGCAGCCCTTTAAGAAAAGGGAAAATGGAAAAGAAAGAGAAAAAAGAAAACATGAAATGGAACAGAAATTTCAAAGGACAAGAAAAAAGGAAACAAAAGAAAAGAAAAAAACTAATAAGAAAAGAAAAGGAAGACAGAGACAAAGAAAAGGTAAATTAATAAGAAGACAAAAAGAAAAAAAGGAAAGAAAAGAATAGAATACATAGTTCCCACATGACGTCAGGCATTTGCTGACCCGGCGCCATTGCTGTGGGCAGAACATTAGAAGAAGCAATACGAGTTAAAGGAAGTGAAATGAGTTTTGTGCTAAAAAGTGAAAATGATCATCTCCTGTTGGGTCAGTGGAAGTTCAAATCGTGCCGGAGGTACAGTTAAATTACGATTTTAAAGTATACCCGTCATTATGAATGTGAGAAGACTAAGCTTTTGTCAGAACAACGACGGAGGTTATGGCTGGCAAGGATAAACAGGAAAGAAACACCCTCAAAACACGCAAGAATTTGTTTGACAAAAGCAAAATGTTGTGTTTTATTGCGAGTGTACACAAATATAAGTTAACACTTTGCAGTTTGAATAATGTCCTGTATGAACAAAATGACGAGGTATTAAAAACATACAAAACAACGTTGTTTCCACTGTGCGATCGTGCCCGTGCCTTTCTTACTCACACACACATTCCAGCATTGCAATCTCAGATTATGTCCCTAAAGAACCCGCATATAAAGTAGTTCCGCATTACCCTAATTAATTTGTAGGCGAGTTTAATGCATTTATATATTCATGCACGAACCATGACGCCCGCAACAGTTCAGTTCAATACGAATACATGTATCATTCCACCCCTATTCTTCAGTATACAAGTACATGCATATTACAGAAAGCACTGGTGACTGTTTAAAGGGGAACATAGGAATTAAGTTGTGTAGGTTATGGCTTTTTACAGTATAGGACAGATAGTCTAGCATCATGCTATACCTTATGACTAAGTTACTTTTCCATTGATTGCACTTGACCAAACGTCACCAACCCAGCCCTAGGCAATCTGATTGTACGCCTCCAGTGATTTCCAGGCTCGGAATTGCTCACACGTGTAAAAACTCCTAGCCAATACCAGATAAAGGTACACATGAAAAAAATTTATCTGAGGGAAAGCTGCAAAATCAGTCCTCGGTGCTTCCTTCGTTACTGCATATGGATCCACACCATTTCTGAATGAAATTTTCACATACTTCTCTCTGCCTTGTTTTATAAGTCTCTTTATAATCTATTTCACTTTGTCTCTTCATGATTTGCTTAACATTATAAACAGAAATTAACATTTGTTTGTAAAACGACATTCTCTGGAAAAACCTTGTAAACACAGCAGCTAATGCCCTCAAAGATGGCGTCTCCGCAGAGGTGACGTGACATTAATTTGCCTGAACAATGTATGAGAGAAAATAAACTAATCTCATACTCTCGTGAGTATTTTTTTATTTATTTATTTATTTATTTATAATAAGTAATTACTTGACATAATAAAAAGTAATTTATTATTGTCCTGTAAGTTGCCAAGTACAATGAAAAACTTACTTGAATGCTACACCACAGAATACAGACAAACCAAATACAATAAACCTCACTGCTATAAACAAAAAAATATATACATATTTACACGCATTAGCAAATAATTGCTGAATCATACGACAATAAGATAATCAGTGACAAACAATAAGTGACATAAAACAATAAAGTAACAGTGTGACATTTTGGATTTTACGAGTGTCCATCATTCTTTCACTAACATAAGTGTTAGACTTTAGTGTTGATTAAACGTTCGTGTTGAACAGTCTTACGGCATTGGAGTAAAAATTATTCCTGAATTGTGTTTCGCGTGTACGAATAATCCTGAGCCTGTGCCGGGTGACTGTGGTCGTTCATAGGCAGCGTGTAATGTCCGCAACGGCTGGTAGTTGTTTGCCAATTATTTTCTGAGCATTTTTTACACAAGTTTTTACTAAGCATGTCATTATCATCAGCGTCAGTTGCGTCACTTCACTGACATTTATAAAAGGAAAAAGAACTAAGAAAAGAACTTGAAAGGATGACAGAGGAAAAAGAAAAGGGAATTACACAATTCCCAGTTACGCCTGCAACAAAGCAAGGTTCAGTGGAGGGGAGGATAAAAGACATTTGGTTATTTCATTTAGTCAATATCTTTAATCAGAACATTGGTTGACGTTCTTCACCCTCCTGAGCAGTAGCAGTATTAACATTATGTGACATGGTATCTGACGCACAGAAGCCATTAATGGCACGTCACTATGCATATTGGCACATCTGGTGGCACATCCGGTCTTCATTGGCATGTGCCAGTGCATAGTGGCATGTGTCACTGACAGCTTTGGCATGTGCCAGTGGATAGAGGCATGTGTCACTTTTCAGTCCGTTGAGTGCAAGGATAAATTTTTTAATAATACCAAATCCATTTATCCAATAATACCAAATCCAATAATACCAAATCAATTTTCTAATACCAAATCCATTTCCAATGGCACTTTTCCACTACACAGTACCAGCTGGACTTGACTCGGCTCAGCTCGGCTCGTCTTTGTTGCTTTTCCACTGTGTAAAAGTTGTACCTGTTCCTGCTTTTGGGTACTTTTTTGTACCACCTCCGGCGAGGTTCTAAGCGAGCTAAGGCGATACTAAAATGTGATGTGAAAGCAATGCCGACAGTTGATTGGTCAGAGAGAACCGTCACCATTCACTGTGTCATCATTATATGCGCCAGATAGAGTATCCAGAATGACCACGCTATTTTTAAATAGTTTGGCCAGAGATAGTTACTATACTAACTACTATTTTAATGGCAACTCGGAAGAATACGCCGTGGTCAAACGAGGAGGTGCAAACTTTCCTTTGTTTGGTGGCCGAAGAGAGGATCCAGCGAGAAACGTAAGGCATCGCTATGACGATGGAATACTATTTGAGGCGGTACTGTCTGCAATGGAAAACAGAAAAAAAAGAGAGCTGAGTCGAGCCGAGTCGAGCTGGTACTGGTAATGGAAAAGCGCCACAAAAATATACAAATAGTAAAATAAAAGGTAAGGCAATATATAATAAGGCAAAATCTTGCCTTATGCACCGTTTGTCCTCCTCCGTTTCCCCCAAATAAACAAAGGGTAAGTAACTTTGTCGACAGATATAATTAAAAATGCGCATAAAGTCCGCCGTGCTGGTTTGTTTCTTCTAGCTACCACAATTCCTTGTGCTCAGGTAGTTTGGCGTGACTGACCTAGAATGCTACAAAGTCGTAAGTCGTGGTTTGAAGTCCAGCGCAGTCTCATTCCAAGACGTCATACAACTGACGCTTTTGACCATACGTCAACATCCGCCGTTTTAGGGTACCCTAAAACATCGGTTAGATGACGTTATCTAATCCTAACCCTACCCCAGACCTAAACCTATCCCGTCACTTAACTGACGTTAAAGGTAAAGCGTCAGTTGGATGACGCCCCAGGATCATCATCTAACCGATGTTTTAGGGTACCCTAAAATGGCGCAGGTTGACGTATGGTCAAAAGTGTCAGTTGTATGACGTCTTGGGATGAGACTGTGTTAGGCCAGACGCTCGAAGTAGTCCAATAACGTTCCAGAAGCCCTGAGAATGGGTCTCAGAAACAGTGGCTCCGGCTCAAGATCAAAAACTGGCTCTGGCTCAAGAACCATCTCAGGCCAGGTAGACGTGACATGAAGAGTCTCTGATTCCGCAGAAGTGACATGAACTGTCTCTGGCTGCATAAAAGTGACATGAACAGTCTCCCTGACCATAGCCGGGAGCTCGGGCACCACAGGACACGAGATCTCATGAACCACTGGACCCGATGACCGGACAGCTCTCTTCCACCTCCAACCGCGCGGAAGTACAGCCGTGCCGAGTATTACATGCAGTATATATAAAATGACATTGATTAAATGATTGTTTCTAAACAAGTATTGTCACGACATTCCCATATCAGTTCTTTCTCAGTACGTCTGCATAACATAATGCCTTTTATTGTACCTCACAATTTTCTTCATATCAGCAAAGGTCACTGATTTTGCTGATCATAAGCTGATACACATCAAACACATCCTCCATTAATGTGCATGAAGAATAACTGAAGGAAGATGAAAGTCAAGAGACTAATAAAAGGAGCACATGTGTCAGTTTGTTGCACATATCCCAATAAACGCTGACACCTTCTAACAGAAAAGTGCTGATTTTATGGTAATAACATTCAGTGCATGTTTAAACTGTTAACAGAGTGAGAGATTTGAAAAGGTTTTTATAGGAGGCACGTTACAATTTTTTTACGGTTCTGAAGATAAATATTGAGAATGATGAGAGCAGATCAAGAACATCAATGGAAGAGGTGTTTATTTTGTGCTACTTTTTAGCCTAGCGTCAGAATATACATCAGTCTCATTTTAGGGGGCTTTCAATCTGTTAATGAAGCCTCCACAGCCCTGGATATTTTGGATGTTTCCCTTATTTACCATCTCTGATCATATTCACCATAAATAATAATCATTATTTTCACCATACCTCAAACTGTAATGTGCATGCCATTGGTTAATTTAGTTTTGGTTCTGTTCTCCCTGTTCCTGCTTGCACATCAGTAATCGAAAGGCTACCAAGTGTGTCCCATTTTGTTTCTAGTTACTGATTACGTTCACCTATTGTTCATTTAGCTACCATTTAGCTACCTTGTTTACCTTTATGTATTTAAGTCCTTAGTCCACCACGAGGAGGTGAGGATTGAGGAGTGAGGAGGCTTTCTCGACTAAACTTGTTCTCCTCCACCTTCACGTCTGTCACAATCATTTTAATTTATACTTAACCTTTGAAGTTTATTTAAAACACTCATCTGACACATTGAAACAGATTATCTTGCTTTATTATTATTTATTCATTTCTTAAATATTCAAACTTCAACAGCATAAGAGCAGATCCTTTGAGCGCTGCTGATGACTCTGTGAAATGACGCTTGAGTGATCAAGTATTCCAGTGTATCAAAAAGCTTTCATTTGATTCCTCCATCCTCATTTTCTTTCCTTGAGGCCTTCCCTCAAATCAGGGGTGGAGCTGAGACGAGGAAAGGAAACAAGGATGCACTAATAAGAATCTTCATTTTAGGGATGGGGTTCATCGGAGATGTCTAATAGATATCTCATAGGCAAGCCGAAAGAACACCACAGACACAGTGATCACTTTTGGATTTGTGAAAAATATGATACACCAGTGTTTTGCCAGATGAGAATTGTATCTATGTATATTTTTACTACTTTAATTAAATTTTATAACTCTATCATCTCTTTTAAATCCCTTTCTAACTGTTTTAATTTTCCTTGCTTTTATTTTGTGATTATTTTAAGTCATTTCTGTGTAAAGCACTTTGAATTCCCATAGTGTATGAAATGTGCTAAATAAACTTGCCTTGCCTTGAAATGTTATGAACAGCAGCTGCTAATTATTTTCAATCTGCTTTCCGTTTCAGTCTTCTAACTAGAGATTACGGCAGCTTCGGTTTGGATCCAACCTCTTTTGAAGATTTCAGATGACCCAACACCTGTGAACTGAAGAACCGAGCCTTGCGAGGACTTCAGATGATGCCAACTCTGCATCAACATACACCACTGCCAAATTGTATTTATATTGCAACTGAAATCAACAACATTTGAAAGCAATATGTATTCTGAAAAGCACCATACAAATAAATGAACGTTGAATTGATTGAGATGTGTTTGTTGTTTGTTAAATAGAGAACAAGTGAGTGAGAGTGGAGAGGGATTTTTATATAAATTAGCCTGAAAATTGCATCTGGCCATTATAGTCACAGAACTGAATATTTATCACACAGCACAATGAGTGTTTACCATGCACAGACTATTGGTTTAAATCAGGTTTACTTTGAGGACAGCTCGTGGAAATGAATGTTTATGACAATCTGTCTTTAAAAGAAATTCTATTTCTCATTCTTTCTCTCAGCATGACAAGGCAGCTGGAAACAAGGGGGGTCTGCAATCCAGCTAAGAAAATGTTTTCCCTATATAGCTGGATAAAAACATCAACTACAAATTCTTATTTCCCTTAGGGGAAGCCAAAGAAACACAGATGCTCCCTTGTGACCATCGTTTGACTCTTGGTCCTTGCAGTTCAGTCACACAAGACAATCACAGTTTCACAATGAAATTTAAAAAGGCTAAATGAGGACAATGAAAAGAATTGGGAAACAAAAAGAAATACAGATTGGGCATGCATGGGGAAAAAAAAAACAATAAGGACTATCATTAGGATTAAAATAGAGCCATGCATTATTTATAACGATTTAATATTACATAATTAACCCACTAATTACTGAGATAAGGTGAATGAAGATTATCTTTCTTGTTCCACCTCACAAAAAAGTCTTGCTCCCACCAGACCTTTTATAATAATTTGTGCTCTCTTTGGGTTACTCCTCATACTGTTCACGAATTTGAAAGTTCATCACAAGTGACTTTTCCACAAGCTAAGGAATAGCATGAATTTGCACAGTGTGATTGCACACAAATTCAAAACGACATCATAGTAACACACAGGACATTACTCTAAAATAATGCAATAAACATTCATTTAATAACATAAGATGTAACACAAAACCCTTAACTTATAAGACACATAATAACACTATTGAAATAATACTAAAAAAAGTTTTTAGTTAGTGAGTTAAAATTTTAATTATTATATGTTATATTTATTATTTTAGTGTTACTGTAAAATGACAAAATCTAAGATATTACAATTTCTTTTATTCGAAAAGGTTAATAATTGTATTTTATTAAGAGAATATTTTGGTTTGACTTTATATATATATATTTATGTATGTAAATGTTTATGTATATATATTTTTTTAATAGATTAGATAGCATTTTAAGTTGTCACATGGTGATGTTACAATGTACCCCTCACATGTTACAATGTACCTCACCTATGGGGCAAGTTGTCACATTTCACTTCCATTCTTTCAGGGTAAATCGAGAAAAAAGGTATACACTGTATTAATAAAACAGAACCACATAAGTTTATTAGACACATTGGAAATTAAAGTGGGGGAAAAAAATACTTTAAGATTTACACAAACTGAGAAAGTCAAAAAGCGTTAGGTTGAGTTCCGCTCTCCCCTAGACAATTCTAAATAGTAGCTATCTATATAGTGTATCTATCTATGGCTGCACGAGACAGAATAAAGAATCGTCCAAATTTCCACGTTCAAATTGACGTTCAAACACACAATGTTTAGGAAAGTGCTGCGATGACTTTTTGTGCCACCCAGTGGTTAATAGGAGAATAATCAAATGTCGATAAATTGCATACTTGTTTGGCTAGTTTACAGTGGAAAACCTTTTGTTTTATTTCAAACAGTTTTTAAAATAACCACTGGAAATCATTATGTATCTAATGGGTGAAGTCAGGCACACCATGCCTTCATTTCGCCACGCGCGCCACTCTCCAGCTCAGTTTGTGCTGGGAGCTCACAGCGACAGGTTGTTTACGCGCTGTTATGAGGAAGACACATGGTTCAATTACAAATATTGCGAGCTTTATAAGACATAGGACTTAGTGTTTGAGCTGAACGACAGCGCAGAGTATGGTTGAAGTCTTGAAGACATCGAGACTACTGTAAAACATCCAGAGATTTAACAGAGGCTTCTGCGTAACCTGGTTAGGCAGTAACAAACTTAATTCTTTCCTATTATACCGGAGTCCTAATCATGTTTCTCTTCAGAACTTTGTCAACCTTGAGACTGGTCGCCGTTTTACTGAGTTTGGGGATTCACCAGAGCATCTGGGAAACAGTGAGTTATCTCCGTGGATTATTTGCTTTGTATATCAAATATTGTATTTTATATTCTATATTATTACTGTGCACAATATACATTGTGCTTTTTTTTGAGATTACAGAGTTCCAAAGTCTTGGTAGGTAGCTATTCTGTGAATTGTTGTGATTATGGGTGCTTTTTGAAATCAAGAAGTCATTGCAATTTGATTACCTCCTGTGGCCAGTGGATTCTGTTGTTGGGCTATAGCATAAAAAAGAATATTTCCAAATATCAGAAATCATTTCATTTCTTATATTTATGTGGAAATATTCGTTTTTTTATGCTGAAGATGTTTAAAATGTGTTATAATTCTCAGACATTGAAATTTACATTGCTAGTTGCATAACATAATCATAGACTGTGTAATCTACCTTATTGTTGATTAACACATGTATATGGCATAATGTTAAACGTTTTTCACCATTTTTAATCACCATTTGTGTGACAAATTAATTTAATTTTTTATGAGGTCAATGCTCAATGCATAGATAAAATACTTAACACATGTTTAATAGTATGACAAACCCAATCATGTTGAATTTCCTAAAGTATTTCATTTGCAAATTTCAGCATTTGCCTCCAGATTCATCATGTGAGATTTTCTTTTGAGGGAGATTTACATATTTATTTTAAAAGGCATGACACTGCACCACTGAATTAGAAAAAGTATGTTGAATGTATGCTGTTTGAGTTGCTCATCATAAAAGGTAAATGTGTTGTACCCCTGCTTTCATATGTATGTGAGATTTTTTTGAGAAATATAGACAAATATACATTTATTTAAAAAAGGCATCATACTGAACTAATGATGCAGATGAAGGGTAATCCATGCCGTTTGATTTCCATTATTTTCTCTAGGGATCAGTCCAGTGCTATTAATGTGCTGATGTGTCACAGATGTTGATTTGATTAGCTGTACTGACCTGAGATCCCGGTCTCCTTTTAATGATGTTTAGATGACCATTTCCAGTACAGGAACAGTGACATATTTTTACTGGAGTGGCCGATTGAGGTTCCTGTTATGCATTTTATGTGACTTACTGGCCTTAAAAAAATAAATAAATAAATAAATATAAATAAAAGAATTCTGTTCTGCTAATTCAAAGGTACATTACCATTCCAGTTTCTGAGGAGCACAGGCCACAAAGAAGAGCGCAAATCAGTGTGGTAATTAAATGTAGTTGTTGTTTGGTACTCCCTCTAATGATATGGCTTTCCTTCCCTGAATGGATGTTCATTTCCTATAATAATGATTCCATGTGTTCAAGAGCCTCTTCCTCGGGGCCACTGGATGCTATTTGACCGATAACAGGATCTTTATCGGTCCGTTATTTTTCTTCTTTATTTGTCCTCTCAACATGTTTAACATTTCTGATCAGGTCACCAGAACATTTTAGTGCAGAGGTTAGAGTGATTGAAGACAACAATTGTCTATTTACTTAAGATATTTAGACAGTGAGAACAAAAAGGGATTTTTAGCTCACTGTTGCAGAATTTTTGGTGCAATGATAGACATTTGATCAGTACATTTATAATATAAATTTGTGGGGAGACATGGAGGCGGCCTTGAACACCCTTTATCAGCAGATGTGTCATAATTGTTTTTGGCAAGATAGGAGACTTTACATTTTGGAGACTTTTAGAGCCACGTGGATGTAGTCAAAAATCCTGTGAATATAGGTTTCATTGAAACAAAGTGCTTTAACAGGTGTGTGTTTCTCTCACCCATCCTGACAAACAAATTAAATTTGTTGTAGTGATGCATAGAGATCTTTCATTGTTATTATTCCCCTCACAGTTTCTGAATGTAAAAATGAGCCTTGGCCTTAGTCAATACCAGGGAGATTTATAGTGTCTGCTTGGGTTTATTATAGATTATATGCAGTCTACACAATTATAAGAAATAAAGGGTATTATGCATTCAGTAACATATCCATTTCACTAACTGCAGCAGTTTATCTTGCTAAATTTTCCCACACAAATCTCCATCAGTGTTTTCAATATTCACTCTCTTTTTAGATACTATATGATACTATATTACTGTAATTTTTTTTCCCTAACCACTGCTTTTAGATTTTGTTCTTTTTCACAAATACGCATAGAATTATTTGCCCCCTTGGTAAATATGATCAATGATGTCTGTAAAAAACAAATCTGCATTGTTAATCCTTTTAATATTTTAGAAAACAAATTAGCAAAAACCTTACCTCTTATTGAAGTCAAAAGAGTTGTAAATACTTTTTGCCAAGATAACAGCTCTTAGTCTTCTCCTATAATATCTGATCATTTTGGCAATAGATCAGAAACAATTTCTATATACAGAATCTTTCCAGGTATTTCAGATTCCCAAATCCATCTTGGCGCTTCTTCTCTTTATTACAGCCCACTCATTTTCTAGGGTTCAGATCTGGGGACTGGGATGGCCATTGCAGAGGCTTGGTTCCCAACTCGAGCTGTGTCGAGACAATGTGGGAACGCCGCTGTGTGATTGCGTCGTGAAGCATGTGCATAATCAGTCTAATGGAGAGACAAGACGTCACAGGCGGGTGATGTCATCGACCGGGAAACTATAAAGCACACCTGAAAACAGAGCTAGCTTCTGTGCCTTCAGCAAATGCTCTCTGTATACTGTCTCTGTCTAGTTGTTCTTGCCTGTTATTGCAGGCACAATATTTCACAGAATATTTCGTTCCCGCCGGGCGTACTTCAAGGAGGACGGTTCGGTGCGTGCTCTCCTGGGTGCAGGTCCTGCTGCTGCTAAGGTACAGCAGCGACTCAAATCTTGGGTTTCGCCATTGGCCCAGCCCATCTCAGCCTTCACCTGCCAGATCCAGTGCCTTATCTCAGGGAGAATTACATGCTGCGGTTATTTCTCCCAGGGATTTCACCAATGCTGCGATTATCCAGTTATGAGGAAATAGACGTCATCAGCATTGATGCGGGGGATTATGAGAATTCGCCATCTCATTCCCCTGTTGATGAGGAGCTTATGGAGGCTGTGGCTAAATTAAATATTGATTGGAGAGCCGAGAAACAGGATAATTATAAAAAGAAAAATTTGCTAGATGAAAGATACCTACCATCTACTGTAGATCACAGGATCCTGGTCAGGGTTTGCTATTTTTCCAGACCACCACACTGAGGTGTCGAGGGCATGTAATAAACCAGTCTCTGAGGATTCTCATTGTCTCAAAAAAGGCTTTGACAAAGAAGTCGTCCTGACGCCGAGGCTATCAGACTTCTGAGGGTGGTCCTTTCTCGGTAGAGATGGGTTGCCGTTTCTCCTCCGTGCCCTCTGGGGGGCAACTCTCTGAGGAGGGTCGCTACACTGCCAGTTCTGTTTTTGCCTGCTGGTTTGCCCCTTCAGGACTTGGAGGTCAGCGTCTTCAAGCGTTCCTCCTCCGAGGGTTGTAAAGCAGTCATTTCGCTGTTCCCTGCTGGTTCGCCACCGAAGTAACTGTTCGACCAAATCCAGAGGCCAGTATCGAGATACTGGTTCCCTTAGTAGCTTTTCTGGCATTGTACTGCCAAACATATGTCATTGGGTCCTGTATACAACAGAAAAGGGTTACAGAATTCAGTTTGATTCTTGCTTGACCAGAATTCTAGCTGTACTCCCTACTGTGGTGGACACTGAACAAGCTCTGGTTATGTAGCAGGAAGTACAGACTCTTCTACGAAAGGGGGCTATAGAAAGGTTTCCTCCTCCCAGCAGGGAGTCAAGGTTTTATAACGGGTACTTCATTGTTCCATCTGCACCAACTAAACTGCAAGGTTCAGAAACTCAAGTTCAAGATGCTTACACTCAAACAGACTGTGTCACAGATTCAGTCCGAGGACTGGTTTATAACAATACACTTGAAGGAGGCTTATTTCCATATATCCATCCATCCTCATCACACAAAGTTCCTGAGGTTTGCTTTCGGGGGTGAAGCGTACTAATATCAGGTTGTTCCGTTCGGCCTAGGTTTATCACCCCGCACCTTCACAAAATGTGTGGGTGCAGCTTTGGCTCCCCAGAGACTCCAGGGGATCAGCGTGTTGAGTTACATCGACGATTGGTTGATTTTTAGCTCAGTCCGAGAAGATGGCGGTTTGGCTTTGAGATGGTGCTCTGTCCCACAGAGGCTCAACGCCAAGAGGAGTGTGCTCATTCTGTGTCAGAGGACCACTTTTCTTGATGTGGTATGGTATTCGACAACAATGTGAAACTGTGGGCTTGGCACCTGAGGCAGCCCAGCTCATGTAATCAGGTTTCTTGATCGAGGTTGTGGAGACCATATTCCAATCTATAGCTTCCTCCACTAGAAGACTGTATGCACTGAAATGGAAACTGTTCTCTGCTTGGTTCGGTGAATGCCAACTGAATCCTGTTTACTGTCCTGTTGCTTGATTACCAGCAAGAATGTTTCTCTGCTAGGTTATCTGCTTCCACCTTGAAAGGTGTATATATCTGCTTACTTCACTGGTGGTGCATCATTGGGGAGAGATCCTCTCATTGCTCATTTTCTTTGTGGCACCCTGAGGCTAAGGCCTACACTGCGCATTAGAGCACTGGCTTGGGATTTGGCCGTTGTACTGGAAGGCCTGGCTTTGGCTTCCTTCGATCCCATTGAAGAGGTTTCAGAAAAGTTCATTACACTAAAAACTTTATTTCTTATTGCATTTTTTTTCTAACAAGAGGATTGGAGATTTGCAAGCCTTGTCAGTTGCTCCTTTATGCCTTGAATTTGCACCTGGTAAGATGAAAGCCTTTCTTCACCCTAGGCCGGGCTATATTCCTAAGGTCCCTACTAATGTTGCGGGCCCAATTGTGCAGCAGGCCTTCTCTCCTAAACCCTTAAATACACCAGATCAGAAAAAACTTGCTCTGCCCTGTGCGGGCTTTGGATGCTTGTGTACAGAGAGCTACCCTGTGGCATAAATCGGAACAACTATTCATCTGTCTCGTGTCATCCAGAAAAGGTTACCCTGCATAAAAGCAGAGGATGAGCAAGTGGGTAGTCGAGGCTATCTCACTTGCTTATGAAGCGACGGGTCATCCCTTATCTTTAGCTGTCCGGGCCCATTCTACCAGGAGTATGGCTGTGTCAAAAGCTTTATTATCGGGGGTTTCCCTTCATGACATCTGTAATGCAGCAGGCTGGTCCACATAGATATGTTAGATTTTATTACTTGGATCTAGGCTCCACTCCGGGTTCTAGGGTGCTTGCTTCTTAGTGTGCGCAACTACTTACATACATTTGCTATTATGGGCATAGTGTTTCCAAAGCTTATCTCTTTTTTATCTGTTGGTATTTAGTTGAATGTATGTTGAATCATGTATCTGAACAAGAAGTCCAGGACATCTGGCAGAAAATTAGGTCCACAGCATTAAAGATACAGCAGAGTATTTCATTTTACACCTGGGGTACTTTTATCCATTTGTGCACCAAACCCATCTTAAGTTTTTGCTGCCAAAAAAGCTTTTTTTTTTTTCTCCTTCAATTCATCTGACCATAGAACCCGTCCCGTTTGAAGTTCCATAGTGTCAGTTGGTTTTCAAACGTTCTATGGACAGATGAAACAGACAAAAAATAGCTTTTTGGCAGCCAAGATGGGATCTGGGAATCTAAAGGATCTGGAGAGAATCTGTGTGGAGGAATGCTCTCTGATCTATATTCCGGTGTTCTCCAAACTATCAGGCATTATACGAGAAGACTCAGAGGTTCAACCTTGTAAAAATGAGTTTTTTTATAGCTATCTTTGATCATATTTACCAAGGGGGAAAATAATTATGACCAGCACTGTTATAGACAACCATTCTCAGTTTAAAATAAAATACAAATTTTGAAAAGATTTGTGAATTGATCAATCTTAATGTGTAACTTTACTGTGTGGTGTTTCAATGCGAAAAACTTGCATTCTATTTCCTAACAGCCAAATAATTTTTATTATTTTATACAAATTATATTTTTATAGAATGCAAATGCAAAAAGGTAAATTGTATACATTCAAAAATATAATTTTCTGTTTTACATCTGAGCAGTAAATCTCAATCTATCCTAAAAAATCATTCTACAGTACTACCAAAATGTTACTCCAGTGCCGTATTCAGCTAATTTCAGAGTAATCGATTTGTTTACTCATGGATACACTTTTCTGGGGTTTATCATTAGCCAAGAAATTCTTTTAGGGTTTATCATTTACTCACCCTCATGTTGGTTTAAACCCCATGGAACACAAAAGGATCTAAAATGACAAAGCAGTCCATAATGCACTGCATTTCAAGAATTCCGAAGCTAAATGATTTGTTCTGAGGAACAAATTTAAGTTGTTAATTCTTGAAAATGGTTCTTTCTGACACAATCTATAAATCGCATTCCCATTTAAAAACAGTTGCCAGGTTTGATGTAAATGACTAAATCACTTTTTGGTTACTTTGCTTTTTTTAATCATTATTGTTTTAAATAATTAACTTTATATTATACAATGATCTGCATAGACAATTAATTCAGAAATTGAGTTGTCAGCCAATAATATTCTTGAAATTAGGATGTGTTAACAGCACTAAATGCATTGTTATGTTATTATTATTTAAATATTTTTTTCTGCCTTATAAGAGGGGTTTTTAGGCTAGTTTGTTTTCCCTCCTGAAGATTCTGATTGACCTTGAGATATGCTAGACTTGTTTGTTAGAGTCTTTCCTTTTGTTTTACAAATGCACTGCAACTAAACCAGTGAAAACTTCCCGAACTCATCCACAATCCCTTCTCTCTTATCTCGCCTTCCAGCAGGCGACAGAGGTCAATGAAACCAACAGCGCAACCATCTGCTCTGGTTTGAATTCGAAGAGAACATAAGCACTAACAAGCGCTCGCAGACAAATAGACAAGCAAACATGCAGACTTTTCTAAACACAAACAGCAATACACTAGCGCTCTCACTCGATGCATCAACTTGTGTCCTGAAAACATCCATTTCTGCCTATATGCCCAGTGAAAGGGACATACCCAACGTCAACCACTGGATAAATAATAGTCAACATAGCTGGAACATTTACTTTGATTTCCATACTGACGTCATACTATTGATTTGATTCACACATAGAGGATGACACACAGACCCCTGAGGCGTCCCTCTAGAATAAATACAACAATTCACTTCCTGGTATTGTAATGATTCACCATCTCTATTTTCCTTTGGAGATACGTAGGTATGTTTCAGGAACTTCTGAATCTGTTTCTACTGCTCATTCCACTGTAACCTCAGGCTTAATCGGATCATTAGCATTCACCCACCTCTGACTCTGTCTCATTCCTCTGAGGAATAAGTGGGTGGCCATTACAGGTCTTTTTATGCAAAGAGGTGAAACAGAAACAACTTTTCCTTTTTATGTTGTCGAAAATACAACATCCCACACATCTTGTTATATAGTCATTCCCTCTTTATTTCTCTGCATCTCTAATGCATTTAATTGTAGTAAACTATGGCAAGAGAATGATAAAATGGGTTCAATGGCTGCTTCAAAGATAACAAGATTTTACAGACTAATATTGGTGTGTGGCTGGGGATTTTTGATGAGATATTTCAGTATGAAGTCTTAGTCTGATAAATACTTAGATCCCTTAAATAGATATGCAATGTATTTTCAATCTGTTACCCACAAAAATAACTATTCTCCTTTTGTCATATCTTTCTTTTGTGGAACACAAACGGAGTTAAACATATGTACAAGCTGTTTGCAATTAATATTTTAAATTGAACAAATTTCCCTGATTTTATTGTCAATTTGACTTAATGGCAAGTGACTACAATTGTGAAATTGCTCACTATCTTTCTGTAATGGGCTCAGCATGTTTATGTGGTTTCTTAATATGTGCTGGATTTTGTAAATTCATTTGCCTCACACATTTTTTTTTGTTGTTTTTCATCATCATTCACAGGTGGAAACGATTCATCCAGCATGTGCCCTGGTGGCTGAGCATATGAAGGCTCAAGAGCAATGCATTCACGCACAAAGACAAGAGGCCCACACAAGCAACAATATCACTGGTGAGCTGTCCCATCAATTCTTACTACTTTGCATCTCCTCTATGTCCTTAATGTCTACCCATTTGCTGATTGGTAATAAGACACTTTTCGAGGTAAAGATGATTTAAAAGATTCTCAGACTAAGACTATTTCTGATTGGATGGGGTGCTGAAAACTAGGTTTACAGTTTTAAGCATTACACTTTCCTATATAGGTCAGGTCAGGCAAAGTAATTACAGGATGCAATAAAGTGTTGAGATTTAGTAGATTAAAGGCAGTTTCTCAAACAGAAGCTGTTCGATTCTGGCTGCTGATGAAGGGTGCGGATCAGCAGATGGGATCAATACAACTCAGTTCATTGCACTTTCATTGTCAGTGATCAAAGGATAATGAATCATAATGACAGCATGATTCCAAGGTTTTGAGATAAATCATATGTAATTTTGTAGACAGAAGCTTACTTTTTTCCATTTTTTGTCATTTGTATAAAGAAATTATCATACTAGTTAAAAAAATGAAATGCAGCCAATTTATTTAATACCTCAAAATTAAATGTAGTAAAACTTTGTTTAATTTTGAGGAATTAAATATGGTGGGTGCATTGAATTGAGGAATTACATGATGAATGCTTGTCTGACTTTCATTAGTTACTGTAGATTCATATATAAGTTCAGCCTTTCATCCAGAACGTTTTTTTTTTGTCTGATTGATATTTTACTGCATTTAACTGAGTGCATTTAATTGAATGCTTATCTGATATTCATTAGTTGGATTAGTATAAATTTAGCCTTTCATCCAGAAAGTGTTACTTGTCTAGTTGATCTTTCCCTGTTTGATTCTGAGTAATTAAATAAGTGGGCTGCATTTATTTTTGAGAAATCTGACTTTCATTAGTTAGATTCATGTATAAGTTCATCCAGATCGTTTTTTCTTTTTTTTTTTACTTGTCTGGTTGATATTTTACTGCATTTCATTGAGTAATTAAATGAGTTGGCTACATTTTGAGGAAATAAATGGTAAAATACAGTGCTGCAGCTCTCCACTACCGAGGAGATGGATGTGCTGAGCATCGAGTGAAGGGATTTGGGAATTAAAGGGGATTGAAGATTCTCCATCTCAATCCCATGTGTACAATGAGTTTTGGATAACTTCCATGTCAGGACCTTCCAGTTTTTCTGGAAGCCACTGGTGTCAGACCTCTGAGGGAAGTGTACACCACAGTATACGGTGCCCGACCCACCTCGGTGCTCTCAGGAGGTTCTGCCAACCCCACCACCCTTGGGGCCTAGGGGCGCAGCGTTCTTCAGCGAGCACATGGCTTTAGAGATTCTAAACCGGATGCGCTTTTAACATTTACTGGTCGTGACATCACCCACCTGTGGCGCTCACTCTCGCCATTGGACTATTTGACACAAGTGCTTCAGACACAATCATGCAGGGGCGTTCCCAAAGCGCCATCGACACATCTTCTTGTTCCCTACTCAGGGAACTAGGGTTACACTTGTAACCTTAGACGTTTTCAATGAAGACCTGTCATCTTAGTAAACTAATGAAATGGTTTCTGTACACTAGTGTGGACGTTCAAATTCTCTTAACTACTAAACCTAACACAACCACAGGAAATCTGAAGCACATAAATATTCAATGGCAGTATATAGATTTGTTTATTTAATATATACACTGAACAGATTAGACACAGCCTTCAATATATGCCAATAAAACTCTTTCGAGCTGAGTGGCTCCAAATTCTGAAAGTATTTGAGACCAGTACCACTGCTAGCTAACTGGCTGACTAACAATTACTTTATTGTGTTAAACAATTATAAATCAAATTATTAGCTGCATGCTGCATTTGTAATGCTCTGAGTAATTGTTTAGACTTCAAGTAGAATTTATTTATCATTTGTCTCTGGCATTTGAACCATTTTAACATAGATATAAGATATAAGAAATTCTGATTTGCTCTGAAAACTGATGTGCCTGCATAGGGAATGACTTTCCAGTAATTTTTATTGACACAAACTGTCTCTAAAAACATTTTAATGTCACTTCAATGCAACAAAATGATTTTTTTCAAATTTTAAACTGTATCTTCAGTTTCTCAAGAGACTCCATTTGGCAGAGTAAGACGTCTCGGGCTCCGTCTCATACCTGCAAATAAGAGTGAACAAATGAGAATGCAGCCTCTGTAGAAATGACAAATGTCAATGTGACACATTCCTTTAATTTAAATATAAACAGTTAAAATGGAAATCATTATGATTTATAATACCCGGACAATAAAAACAAAATGAATGTTTGAAGTCGAAACAACTATATTTTTACCTAAAAAACTCTTTAAACTACATTCTGTGACACAACAATAGTATTTCTAAAATGATTTTGTGTTTTTCTCCTCGCCTTGACACTTGCTGTGAGTAATGCTGCAAGTAGAGTGATACAAAAAGTGAAACGGTTCCTTGATACTGGTAGTATATTGCATGTCTGGAAAGACCTCTGCTCTGATTAAGGTCCAGAAATAACTGCTGTAAGTGTGTGTGAGTGTATTAAAGAAATACACATTTATATAACATACATTTCATTTTATACATTTTATATACTATTAATGTTACTTTAATTATTATATATTTTCCCTGTCTCCTGCAAGACTGTACTTTCTTGTGGTAGTATTAGCCATTTAGCATTGTGAGTACATAATTTCCTGCACTAGAGTAATTAATCAAATATATCTCTCAGGCGTTTGGCTCAAAACAAGCTGGGGGATGAGAAGACATCAGGATGCAATGAATCATCTCATCATGAAAAGACATTAGTGAATACTAATGGATAGCTTTCTCCAGGTATTATACCTCCCTGGGCTGATATGCCATTGGGCGACTTGTTTCCATCTTGACTGAGTTTGTAGAGCTTTGGCGAGTGTGGTTCAGGCATATTAAGAGGTTTTTAGAAGTCAGTGCAGGTGAAATGCTGTCCTTGAGTTCTTAATAGGAATCCACGTTGCTCTGTTTCCTGCCCCACATAGACTTTAATTAACATTGAGCTTACAGAGAGGAGGAGGGCAGGCGCCATGTCCCTCTTATGATATATTACAGAGCAGACTTGGCTTGACACTAAGTTAGAGAAGAAAGAGACCTCTCATGACTCAATGGCGACTTGTTAAAGGTCAGGTGGGTGTTCAGTACAATCTGTTCCCCTGTATGAAATTACTGTCTTTAGAAAATAGATAAAATATATAATATAATAAAAAAATACCAAGAAAATGTTTGAGAAACTGATTTAGCACTGTAAAAAAATTCAGATCTCTTTAACTTATTTTTCTACACTCCAACAAGAAAAGGTTCAATAAAAAAACTTAAAGGGTTAGTTAACCCAAAAATGAAAATTCTGTCAGTTTTTACTCACCCTCAAGACGTTCGTTCATCTTCGGAACACAAATTAAGATATTTTTGATAAAATCTGAGAGCTGGATCACTCCTCCATAGGCTTTTTTAGGGATTGAGACTTGTTCCCCAAAAGTATATAGATTTATAGATGTGTATATCTGCATTCTGAGTCTGACAGTGAACAAGCATACTAGAATTATTAGAATACTTTTACTGTCCTTTTATTCAATCTGTTAAAATAAATGCTGTAAAAATATATATAAAGATTTCTGATAAATTGCTAATGAATATGTTGAGATTTCAGTGAAAATGGCATATTACATATTCGGATCAATGCAATGCAGATTTAAAGTCTGTGCCAGTGCACTGAATACACACGTTTATCCCTGAGATTATGCTGATTTGTAATTCTACACAGCTACATTCAATTCCAATTCAGTTCCAATAATGATGGCTGGCATTAATGATATTGATGTATCCATATCTATGTTGGAGCTTCAGATATATAGTATATATATCCAGAACCTTCTGTAACAACATAATCTATTTTAAATAATGTACTTTTTATACTTTTATAAAGAAGGTCTTCATATAATTAATCATCTTACAACTATGCTCAAAAAGTCTATGTAAAATTGTCATATTTCATGAGTCAAATTTGAGAAATTTCTACTGTCCTGTCATAGACAACACTGGCAGTCAGATGGACTGCCCATGAAAAATAAATGTGTAGCGTATACCAGTGGTGCATTGATAATACTTACATTTAATGAGGTGGCATCGGGCCTTCTTCAAAGTATTTCCCATATCTGTGGGGACCAGCCCAAGATTCTATAACTGTCTCTGTGAGCCAGAGAGTTTCACACTCAGTCACCTATACTTTCCCAGCTCTCACTAAGATGTTCAGACTCTCGTTCTCAAACATTTCTCCATTACTGCAAAGGCAGTTGTTGGCTGATTGATGTCAGTGCCAGGTGTTGTTGTGGACGGTTTGCAATCCTTCTACCTAAATGTGATCAATAATTAAATTCATAAATCATTTTTAATAATGTTGTCACAATTTTTTCTCTATATCAGTTTTCCAGATTAATTTAGATTTTCAATGAGCTTGACTCTGCTCTCCAATTAAACACATTACAAGTTATTTTAGTATTATTTATATACTATTATAGAATTTATTAATATTTAAATGACCTTTTGTTTTTATATCTTCAGTTTAAGTTTTTATAATTTAATGTGATTTTGTCTTTTATTATTCTTTTGATTAAAAATCTTGATTTATAATGTTTGTTTCATTCCTATTCACGATTTTTATTTTCAGTTTTGATTTTTAACAACACTGGTGTTTGTGTATACTACATAGTATATAGATCTACGAGCAGTAGAAATTAGATCCAAGGCTCAGACGTGGCAGCCATATTTATGACCAAATATGATCCCTGTGGCTCTCATTATGCTCAAAGTCTTCTTCGTCATTCATTCAGCTTCTGTTTCCACTGTTCTCTTGGATTCCTCAGACAGATGCCTACCCATGAACAGTGGAGATGCTTATCTAACCCTTTTTATTCTATGCAAGAGAGTGTTGCCCAGTCTCTCCGACTGTCTAACAGAGAATGTTCTCTGAATTCTGGAAAGGCTACATTATTAATGGGACTTTAAAACATTCTTTTAAAACATTTGTGGTTGGACCATTCATTTAACATTTTTTAAGTGTTACTTACTACACTACTTGTGTAATTGTAAAACTTTAATTGTAGTGTAGCAACTTAGAAACATTTTGAAGCTGAAAACATAAGTTTCATGTTTCATTTTAAATCAGAGGATGTTCTCTCTAAAAATATGAATTTTGATTCAAGTTTCAGGATTCCATCCCCTTCACCATCCTCATCGCCACCCACTCAGTCCCTCTCACCCAATCGGACACTTCCCCGTTCACAATCCCCTGATTATTGATCACCGTCACCTGTGTCCCATCACCCACATGAACTATAAAGCACTCACTGTCACTGCAGTCACTTGTCTGGTCTCATCATTCCATGGCTCACAGACTCGTCGACTATCTACCTGCTACTTATGTTCTTCAAAGACCAATCCATCTTACCCGAACCACGGCCAACTCATCTGCAACACAGAAAGGGACATTAATCACCAGCTAAGCTCATTTATGTTTCTAAGCCATTTGATCCTCACCTGTTATCTCCGACGGCGATCCATCTGCACAATAAAACTTATAAACTTGCCATCCCGTATTTTTCCTCTGTGAGAAGGCCAATAAATGAAGTTTTATGAAACTAAGTTTGGTCTGGAAGTTCGGTCTGACTCTTTGTAATTATGATCGGTTCAGAAATCGCCGGACCAACCAAATTGCCAGGGAAGGCTTTATACGATGACGGGCAGATGATCTGCAGTTACGTAATCATCACGTTATCAAAGAGCGCTTAGGTTGAACTGGTTTCCCTCAAAGATGACTGCAGCTGAAGAATCGAGATTTACAGATTCCGTTATTCCAGATTCCAGCACGTTAATTTTAATACAAAATTGTTCCGTGTATTACATTCTCATCCCAAGGCGTCACCCAACTGATTCCTTGGGAAGCTTTTTGACCATGCTTCAATATCTGACGCTTTAGGCACCCTTTAGCATCAGTTAGATGATGCCCTAGGATCGCGTGTAACCCTACCCCAGACCTACACCTACCCGAGTCATCTAACTGACGCTTTTTCTTTAGCGTCAGTTTGATGACGCAGTAGGATCGCGTCATGTAACTGGTGCAAAAGGGCGCCTAAAGCGTTGGATATTGAAGTATGGTCAAAAGGTGATGCCTTGCGGTGAGAATGCGTTGTATATCAATGTCCCTGAGTTTCTGTCTTGAGATTTACATGGTCATTTGTTGCTATAGTTACCGATTTTTTTCACCTGTGTCTTATTTATTTGCTTCTTTTTTCTTGTGTATATATGTGCCCTCTTTTTGTTCTTGGAGTTGTCAATTGTTGTCTATGTGCTATAACTGTTTTGTTTACTTTGACCTTTTGGATTATCTTCTCCTACAAATTGCATCCACTTCTTCATCTTCCTTTTAATGCAACATGACACCCTTTATTGTTAGTAAAATTATCAAATGGGATGTTCTCTTAATGTTTGTGAAACCATTAACCAAGAAAAAATTGACATTTTGAACATTCAGAGAATATTCAGACATAACTGTTGCTACATATGGCAAAAATATCTTCCAGAACACAATTTTGAGATTACTCTTTTGACAAATATTTTATGTTTCTGCTTATTACTTATTTATTTTGTGTATCTTAGGGTGTCATACCAACTGGGATGGTATTTGGTGCTGGAACAGAGCAGAAGTTGGACAGGTAGTCAATGTCTCCTGTTCCGAAGTGTCTCAGCTGTTTGCAACCAATCAGGGTAAGCTACTCTTATCCCATTTTTTATTATGGCTGTTATCAAATATCAATGAGAGACATTTTTAGATGAACAAAGCTCATTTTTAAGACCTAATGTATTGGTTGAATAAAATGACGAAGAATAGGTGAATTGCAGGAGCTTTTTATCTGTGCATTGTTATGAGTACCTTACAAAGTCTGACAAATATATCGACAGCTATGTCATTTTATACCACTTTCCGAGAAGCTTGCACGGTGCATGCCAGATCATTATCCTTTGGTTGGTCTCTTGCATGCACTCAAGCATGACAAACAGTCTTTACTGACACACCAACCCAGGGCAATAAAAGTGACAAGGCAAACATACACAGAGAAACATCATGAGTGATCTGTAAATTCAGCTTGAGCTCTGAATATCCGGATATTATAAACTCTCTTAATAGTTGCTTAGGGACACTGAGTGTATTTGTTTTCACGGGTTGAGTAGATTACAGTTATTTCTCAATGTGTCTTAGCAACATGTGAGCAAGCAAATTGTACTCATGATGGACTTTAAGTGTTGTCTACTGGAAATTGTTACCAATTTTTTTACACATTACAATTCAAAATTTATGATTCATGCCAGAGGTCCTAATCAGTAACAAGATGACATTTTTTTCCCCCATCCTGAACAAAAGACCTTACACATTCACCACCAATCTAAAGATATTTGATGGTTAATGTAATTTATGAGAAGAGGGATTTTAGGTCAATAAGATTTCATGGTGGGCAGGGCTACCCAGAGGACAATAAAGTTAACTTTTTTTAATCGTATGTTGTTGCGCATGTAATGACACATTTATTATCTAATTGAAAATCGGGGTTACTTACCAAGTTCTTTTTGTTCAGTTTGACTAAAAGCACATAAAAAGAATAAAAGAAAAAAAGAAGAAGAAAAAATATAGATTTAGTAAAGTTTTGGCTTATGTCTAAAGACAATATATTTATGTCCACCACTGAACTGTTTTTGTGTTTTTGAGGAAGATGAGAAAAGTGGGAGAATTGATAGTGTTCATTGTTCAGTTATGCTGGGATTTAGAACACACCTTCAACTACACTAGATACATAAAGAATATTATGTATTTGATGCTTTCCTTAAGGACACAGTATTTAGTGTTCTAATATGTGCTATTGCTCGCTAATAGTTTATACTACCTTCAGTCGTATGCATGCATTGAGCGGATGCATTGCTTTGGTTGTGCTTCACAGGGTTGCCATCTCTCACGCATTGAGCGTGAGACTCACGCAATTGAGCCAATTCTCAAGCTCTCACGCCACACTCCCGATTTCTCACGCTTAAGTGTGAACCCGGCCGGTCAAATGCCTGCAAGATGAGTTTATCTATAGATCTACCTGATGAGCCAGTCGTGATCGACTAGTTTTACCGCAAATTGGTTAAAATATCCTCTAATATAGAGCAAGCGTGCATGTGAGACAGATGTTGAGCTCCTAACAACGCGGACGCAAAGCCAGGACTGGAGCAAAAGCCTGTTCCTCTCTGCAATTTAAGCGTTCTGTTATCACTCCGCTCTAATCCACTACGGGTTTTCTAGTCTCACTCACAGGAAAAACTGCTCCGTGTTCAATCAATTTATATATATATATATATATTTATATATATGAAGAGTTCAGATGCAAAAGCCTCTAAATGCCATTTGAAATTTTCTTCTAAAATGACCATTTTT
>JAOTRC010000004.1:18466401-18478028 GCA_027497675.1 Cyprinella lutrensis
ATTATATGGAGAAAAATCCTGGAATGTTTTCATCAAAAACCTTAATTTCTTTTCGACTGAAGAAAGAATGCCATGGATATTTTGGATGACATGGGGGTGAGTAAATTATCAGCAAAATTTTTAAAAAGTGAACTACTCCTTTAATTTTATTGTGGCTTTTGTTGTATTTTCTTGCGTTTGAAAGCGGCTTCTTTCGTTCTTTCATTTGTATCATAATGATATACTCGTGTGTCTTGCTTTGGCTTGCTTCTTTCTCTACCTTTTGTTCTGCTGTTTATCTGACTGGGAGATTTTATCTCTACATGTCGACGCGTCACAATCGCAAACACCAAACTTGAATATGCTGACACTCGTCTTGTGAAACAGCCCAGTCTCTCGTTGTTTTTCCTGTTTTTCTTTTCATCGCATGTTTCATATCCTTTTCTCTACATCCTCCTTTTTCTTTTCTCAGCCTCCCTTTGCTCTTTTCCTCTCGCTCTGTCTTTCTCCTCTTCTCTTACATAATTTCGAATGCGTTGAGCAACCTGAGAGCCGCAGTTATTCCAGTGGAACTTCTTTTAATTGGAAGCTGGTGCTTTCTCATGCTCGTAAATCACTGGAATGGTTTATCCTTCCAGACGTAATTCTTCTGTCGATTCTGGTCAATTTCTTAAATTCCCTTTTATTTCGTGGCCTGCTTTCGCTCTCGCTCGATCCAGCTCTGTGTTCTCAGTCTTTGTCTTTTTTTAATGGTCCCTTTGTGCCCTCTCAGCCGCTTTTCTTTTTCACACATGATGCTTTTTTTCCTCACTTTGTCTTTTTTGAGACTATTTTTGTGCTTACCTGATGTAATGAAAAGGAAAAACTACACCACCATTCAAATGTTTATAGTCAGCAGGGCTTGACGTTAACACCCACAAACCTGCCAAATGTGGGTGTATTGTGCTGTATAATGCTGTGTAATGCAGTCACTCCTACTAGCCACTCTTATATATACTGTAATATATGCATTTTTTAATTGTAGTTTTAAATAGGCATTTGAAATAATCAGCTAAGTGCATTGTAGTGTTGTCAGAAATATCAGTATCGATGCTGAAATATTTAAAACTTGTACTAATTTTCCTCAGAATAGATACACATTCTCTGCACTTTATCTCTTTCATCTCTCCGACAGCGAGTGACACACAAACCCGCCTCTCCTCACTCACTCTTACTCACTGTTACAGGACTTGAATTTTCGGCGTGGGATTGTGCGTATTATGCATAATTTTACTCATTCCTGCAGATTTTGTTCTCACACCCAAAGTGCCGCACATAAAGCCGCCACTCAGCGCTAAATTAAGTTATTTTTCGCTGCTTATTGCGTCTAAACAGTCAAATACACACTCATTCATGAAACACAAGCAGAACGATTTTTTGTGTAAATCGTGTGTAAAGTGGTTCTTGCGTAAATTTTCGGATTCATTAAAATGTTCGTATTTTCCAAATGTTTGTTGGTACCCAAGAAATCTACACCTGCTCCCTCCCAGCCACGCGTAAATGGTGCGTTTAACATCCGAACGTTTTTCTCATTAATAAAGCTGCATTTTAATTCAGCTTAGTCGGGTACATATTATTTAAACAGCATTTTGAAAAAAAAAAACATTTTATATGGTAAAATATATTATGAGAGCCAGTAATAGCAGATCTGGTGATCGATGGCGGTCCTTCTCCAGTTTGAATAAGATTTTTCCGAAGTCAACTAATTCGTTTTTTTGCTGTCAAGCTTAATGTCGAACCATTTTCTTCTCACTTCTGGGACTGTTCGATTAACAGATGAAACTCCATTAACTGCATATGCTGCCAATCTTCCTTTTTTTAGGACCTAATAGGCCACTATGTACGCTTGAAAATAAAATGTGGTGTTTTGAATGATCTTGTGATACTAAAACTTCAATTTCTGCATCGGAGAAATCTTTCTTTGTCATTCGCATTCATGTTAATATATGCGTAGATGGGCGGGATTTATGGTAATTTAGAATGAACGTGCACGCGCATCCCATTTACGACTGGTTGGAATTCATTGACACATACACACATTTCACTATCACATCTGACGTTTACGAAGTATTTGTTAATCAAAAGAATAGTTTTCGGGAAGGTCTCTTTACGCGCAAATCACTCGTATATTTATGAATGTTTCATGAATGAGACCCAATGTCAAAATGCCGGTCTTGGCGAGTATTCACGTAAACACAGTCAGTTATGTTTTAAGTGAAAGTCAACAGTTGAGAAAGAAAACGCATGTGTGACAGTATAATAGAGTGCATCAGCTCTTAAAGTGACAGCAGCCTAATAAACCTGCTGCCAAATTAGAAGATAATGTTAAACATGTCTATATGGCAGTTTTTCCCTATAGTATCAATGTCAAAATTGTGGCTAGTGAAAATGCTATGAGTGGCTAGTAACTTTTGAAAGCCACCAGGCACAGTGGCTGCTGAGCAAAAAAAAGTTAATGTCAAGCCCTGATTGTTAGTAAGATTTTTATTCAGCAAAGGCGCATCAAATTAATCAAAAGCGAAAGTCTGTTTAAAATAAAGATTTCTATTCATCAAAAAATCCCAGTTTTCTCATAAATATTAAGCAGAACAACTGTTTTCTATCCTGTTTTTGTCCCTTTCTTTGAAACACTCCATTTTGATGGGCGTGTTGCATTTAAGATTCAGAAGTAAACGCCCACTGCTATAATTGGGTTACAGTTTTGCATTTTCAAATAATTTTCACCGCCGTTACATGTGTGGAATTGTTTTGGAAACTTCTGAAAATGTAAAAAAACAATTGGTTGAATTGAGTTGAAAGATCATTGGAACTAACTAGTAATTACTCAAGTGTTACTACACGATCTAGTCATGATTTGTGCAAACGTTTGAGATTTTTGGTGAACTTTAGTATACTTTTAGAAAACGTCTTTAGTAACACTTGAGTAATTACTAGTTAGTTCCAATGATCTTCACTTTATAATACGAATCCAAATAATTAGTAATTCCCACAGAAGTATCTAGTAACACTTTCATCCGTGAGCTATTTCGTTAATAAGAATTTCTTTTAGTTAATAGTAGTTACTAGATTGTTAATAAACTTTTTCAGTAGTTCTCTGGGAAGTATTAAAAAAATAGTAGTTATTGACTACTTAATAGTGAACTACCACTTTCGTCTGTGCGCTATTACTTACTAGTTCATTAATAATAGTTACTAGATTGTTAATATTTTGTTACTCATTAGTCCTTGTGTAGTTATTCATTAACGAAGGAACCGTATTCTAAAGTGTTACCAGTGTCGCTTGATCAAGATCGGCTCGTGCTGCACTGTTGTTGGTGGTCCAAACTGATAAAGGTCCATGAAACACAAAATGAGTTTCGTTCCGCTCTCATTGCGTTTGCCATTTGATGTTGCACAACGTTAGGTGGTCATGCCAGTGCAGATTTTGGTCGGCAGGAAAAATGGTCCAACTGTAATGGTTCGGTTTGTAATGCGAGTCCGAGTCTAAGTCCAAGTCATCAGTCCACAAGTCCAAGTCGAGTCATGAGTTCAGAGAATGTAGTCTCGAGTCGGACTTGAGTCCAGAGAATAAGGACTCGAGTCGGACTCAAGTCCGAGTCCAGGACTCGAATACTCCATCACTGGTCCGTGACCACGACAGACTTTCAGTAATTTGGCATTGTCATTTATCCTTTTTTTGTGGCAGAAAAGTGGCTGAAGACTTTTAAAGTCAAGTGAAGTCAACTTTATTCATATAGTGCTTTTTACACTATAGATTGTCAAACAGGAAAATAATGCAACAATGTTGAATATTCAATTATATGTGTCCAATCAAGCAAGCTGAAAGCCAAAGGTGACAAAATCTCCTAATGTATTTTACTAAATGATACCATCATGACAAGCTCTTTCCTCTCTTTTATATACAGCGTTATGCACTGACATTACTTTTTCTTTTCAAAATAATCTTTAGTTACTTTGTCAGCAAAACAGTAAACCTGAGCATCACATATCTCCAGCCTATAGCCTCATGTAACTGTATCCTTCCTGCCGAAGAGAAGGAGCTATCCTGCGCGAGATAGCGTTAAGCGGCTTCCGTTCAGCGCTCTTACACAGACAAACGCATGCCTTTTCATCAGTGCAAAGCTTTGAAGACCTTTTAATGAGCAGATTGCTGGAGTTAAACATTTCACATTTGAGGAAGAGCCACCATGGAAAATAAAGGTTGCACTCTTTCTGTTTTTCCCTGTCATTTCTCTCTCTCTCTCTTTGATGCTGGGATATTTCTGCAGGGCAATGCTAGCGTCTTCAGATAGGGCTTTCAGTTTGCTTTTACTTACTCTACCGGGAAGCGTTTCACAGACGATGGCATCTTCACTTCCATCTCAGAGCAAGCCGACTTCATCGACTGCAGGAGAGGAGATATGAAGAGCGAGAACAGAGAGGCAGAAGTGTTGCGCTTGTGTTTTTCTCGCGAGCTGCGGGAGAACAGTGCCGCTTTGAACTCGCCCCCCCATTAAAAGCTCGATGGAGATTTGAAGAGATCTGTTGAAAGGAACCTCCGTATTTTAGATGTTAATTTGTTTTTGTTGTGTTTCTCCCTTACTCTCTCTCTCTCTCTCTCTGGGCCTTCTAAATCTTTTATATTCACATCCAATTTAACACAGCTGGATAAAAAGCTCTATTTTCCCCCAAACTCCAGCGTCTTTGCTTCATTTACATCTCTATTGAACTTTTTCACACTTTGTGCAAAGTCAAAAGATCAATATTCACACAACTTATTCGGGGATTATGGCGTGCATCGTATACACGACACATGACTTGTGTTCATGTCTCAAGGAGCGGTGCTTGTGGAAAAGAGCCAAGATAATTATCCCAACGCATTATTAGAAGGAGCAATCAGGGAGTGTTTGGATTGTTCTCTGCTGTTTTTTCTGGCACTCACTCTGAGCGTGGAAATGATTGTATGATGTGAGATCTGAAGCTCATATAGATGCTAAACGGCCTGTTACGAAATATTTTGTTCATGCTGGATGTCTGACACAGATGAGGCCATTAACTGAGAGTGCTGAGGCTTTGAGACATTTGTTCTTCATAAGATTGTTTATGTACTGAACAAAAATGGAATTAAAGATCAAAACTGGATTTTTACCTTTTCTAAGACAATCTGAGTGATGTTTACAAAACTTACCACTAAATTGCTAGCTAAAAGATTTTTGTAGAATGTGTTGGTTATTATATTATGTGTTGGTTTTGGGAACGTAAATGTTTTCCGAAAGCACCTGCAATTGCTAAAAAAAAGCAACTTAACCATCGTCAAGTGCAATGAGGCCAACTAAAACAAAAACTGATAATCATAATGGTGACCCTCAAACTAAAAATGTTCAACCAACATCAACATCTAAACCTCTGTTAATTCTCCATAAGAGCTTCTGTAGACATCTGACAGAAATAAAGTCAGTCTGGTTTGTAATAAGTGAAGCTGGTAATGCTGTTTGTGGAGTTGTTTAATCAGATCTTCAGAGAGTTCATGTCTTTTATCTTCAGTTCATCGAAGGCTGTGTCTGAAGATAGTTGTAGTTTGTGTTCTTATTTCTTTTTGCTTGTTCACAGCCGGTGTTTGAATGATTGACAGAATGTTTCAGGAACCTCAAACTAACATTTAAATAACATTATATTAACATTCAGGAATCTGGACATCTTTATGTTCTTGGAATGTTACAAATCAATTTATATAACACTTTCACAGACCCAATGGCCACCAAAGTGCTTTATATTTTGCCTCACATTCACCCATTCATACCCGACGACAGTGTCAGCCATACAAGGTGCCATCCAGCTCATCGGGAGCAGCCGGGGTTCGGTGACTTGCTCATACCTCAAAACTTGGTCAGGTGGAACCGGGGATTGAACCACCAACCTTCTGGTTTGTAGACAACCTACATGAACCATTGAGCCCCTGCCGCCCCATTATAACATTCGTAGAATATTTCATTGTTCCTCAGATGTTCTTTCAACTTAATTTTGATTAACATCACACCTTTTAAAACTCGTTACTCTAGCGTCAAGAAAACTGGACATTGTTTACGTTCCCAGAACCAACACTGAATATTTGGAGAACGTTCTTATAACAAAATTCTGTTCGCTGGGTAGCACTTTCTGACAGGTGGCGAGGCCTTGCAATTTAGTTTCTTGTTTGTTTGGGGGTTTTTTCGCAAGATTTTTTCTATAAGGTTTTTCAATATACAAGTAAAATAAAGCCTGTGGTAAACATAACTTGACGATACGTTGACGGTTTGTTCTACATAAACTGAATTTGCTGTGAATTTTGAAGCAGTTAATTTTGTTTTTAAAAATGTAAGTTTTCAACTAGATAAGGCAGTTTGGACTGTGTGCAGTTTACGGGAGATAGGTTGTGAACGTCAGCGAAGCGACACATCTGATGATGTAAGTCACAAGATGACAACATGGCAAATATAGTACATCCAGATTACATTCATACTAACATTTTCTTTTGTAACTGTCACAAAGTAATTACTTTGTGACACTTCTATATTAGGGCTAAGAAAAATACACTATTTAAGTAATACTTTATTTTACAAATGTGAAGGGGATAAAACATTGTAATATAAGTAAAGGTATGAGTGGTTTCAGGCCCTAGTTGAAGTTTTGTCTTTTGTATGTGGGACTTTTACGTTTGGTGCAGAAATATCCTGTAGTGGGAAAAAGGGACTTTTACTTTGATAGAAGGGCACCTTGAAGAGGAAGGCCTTCTTTGGAGCCAGGAAGCCAAGCCAGAGGGGGAGAGAGGCATGTTTTGAACCAAACAAATGGGTGTATTTTAGTCTTCTCCTTTGGAGTCATTTATGGGCTAAGTACTCATCGAAGTTAAAGAGAAGACTTTGGTTTTTTGGTATTTTTGCCAGTGCATCACCTTTTGAGGATTATTATTGTTTTTTTCTGGACATTTATTGTTCATTTTTTGGGGCGCAAGGACTAAGGATTCATTCATCAGGACAATACTCTTCACACATGGACTATTTGATCAAGGACTTTGGGATAAGTGTTATTTTTCTGGATTTGACTGCTGTGGTTTCAATATACTTTGTGGTGTAATCTGTTTATGCCTTTCTTTGTCTGATTTCTAGCATTGATACAGTTTTCCACTAATTCATTCATGCCTTGTGTGTAACCCGAATTCTTAAGTGACAGCTGGCTTAATTGAGTCGCAAGCCAAGTTTGTTACAGATGGTGGCCCGTACGGGGACACTCATGTGTATGGTGGTAATGAAATGAATTGATTTAACTGTGTTTTCTGTTTTGTTACTTCCCATTTTTGACAAACAGTGTTTTATACTTACAATGGAAACTGGTAATTCTAATGCAGAGGCAGAATTAATTCCAGTAGATAATGTGGGTGTAGCAGAGTCCCTTCCTTTCAATCCTGCTCCACCTGGAAATGTATACAGGAATCCCGAATCCGTAATAGAGATAAGCTCACTGTTGGGAGAAATGTATATTGACAGTCAAGCTGAAGAGAGTGATGATGAGGCTCCACCTGTTGTAAATCCAATAAGAAATGAGGTTGGAAATACAGATTTAGTGATATCAGAACTCTCTCAATCAGTTCAAGAATTACGTGCTGAAATGGAAACCTTGAAAGATGATTTTCGAACATCCTGTGAGAGTGCAGTGAATCGTGAAGCTGTATTCAGAGATGTGGTGAATCAGCGGTTCGATGACATTGAAAATTTCATGCAAAGATCTTTGGCTAAGCTAGAAAATGGAGTTATAGACTGTCTTCAAAGAAGGGATGAAAAGTGGCGAAAGGAAGTTGACCTTATTAGGAAAACTAGCACTCCAATGACCCGTTTTTCCTTTGGGGCTGCCCCTTCAGACAGTGAGAGAATGCAATCAATTATACCAACTGCTTCCTACCCCAAACCCCCAATTCATTTAGAATTCCCTAGTTTTGGAGAAAGCAGAGAAACCAGTGATGTAGTGGAGTTTGTGGAGCGATGTGAAAATTTTTTGACACTCAGACACTTGTCAGACACCGAACTTGTAGCCACCCTAAATGCTGTTCTCTCTGGGCCTGCCAGGAGTTGGTGGTTGGCAGAAAGGAATAAGATCCATAACTGGGATGAGTTTAAGGGAGCCTTTTTGGGAGCATTCCTTCCCACTGACTATCTCACGGAGGTAGAGGAACAACTGAAAGCTATGATCCAGGGCCCCGATCAATGCATTAGAGATTTTGCTTATGACTACAGGGCATTATGCTTAAAGTGGAAGGCTGACCTTCCTGAGGAAGAAGTGGTGAGAAGAATCTTGAATAACTGTAACCCTTCTCTGGCAGGAAGCCTAAGGGGTGCTGTGCATACAGTGGAGCAATTGGTCAAGGTTGGGTCATTGGTGGAAAGAGACCTCAATTCCAAAAGAGACTACTGGGCCAAAATAAATCAGATGAAAGCTATTGAAAAAGGGAAGAAGAATCCAACAGCCCGCCAGGTCAATGTCTCCAAGCCCTTGTCTGGACCAACTCAACATCTAGCTTTAGTGCAGGCTACCACCCCTCCGTTGCTGCGAGTGGTTTTGGGAATTCGGAACAAGCTAGTGGAAGCTATCCTAGACACTGGCTGCACATTCACTTTAATGCAGAGACAGTTGTGGGAAGTGTTGGCTAAGCCAGGTGAACAACTGAGGAAACATTTCAACAGGACTTTCATGTTAGCTGATGGGAAGGCCCAAACCTCAGAGGGCCGAGTCCATGTGACCTACGAGTGGCATGGAATGAGGTGGACAGTCGACACTTATGTGATGGCAGACCAACAGCTTGCTTTTCCCCTTATATTAGGCCTGGATTTTTTAAGTCAAACGGGGGTACGTTTACATGTAGGAGAACATAGTTATGAACTGTGTATCAATGGACGGATGACTGTGTTTCCTTTTCTCTGCCAGCCCCTTGGTGAAGAATCATGGAGCCAGCAGGAGGAACAAGTTATCAATGTGTTTATGGCACTGCCTTTAGAGTCTGGAGTACCTGAGACAGTAGCGGCTGTGGAATCTTCATTGACGGATGATCAGATACAGAGCTATCCTCAAGTAATACAACATCTGTTGCATGCATGGCCTTCTGTCTGTTCCAACAAGCTAGGGAAGACAAACCTAACCACCCACCGGATCATAACCACAGATGACATCCCAGTTAGGTGTAAAGCCTATCGAGTCTCACCTCTAAAGAAGGATATCATTCGGGAAGAGATTGAAAGGATGCTCCAAGATGGCATCATTGAGCGCTCTCAGTCACCTTGGGCATCCCCAGTGGTATTGGTGCCTAAACCTGATCAAAGCCTACGGTTCTGTGTTGATTATAGGCGTTTAAATGCTAAAACACCTCAAGACGCTTATCCTATGCCCCTCATCCATGATATTCTAGAATCCATGCATGGAGCAAAATATTTCAGCACGCTGGATTTGAAATCAGGGTACTGGCAGGTGGAGATGGAGAAGAATAGCCAGGAAAAGACTGCTTTTGTCACCCCCTTTGGCCTATATCATTTTTTGACAATGCCATTTGGTCTGAAAAATGCAGGAGCTTCCTTCCAGCGACTAATGGAGAGGGTATTAGAGGGGTTGAGAGGCAGTATCTGTTTTGTATACATCGACGATATTATTGTATACTCTCCGTCGGAACAGCAGCATCTTCAGGATCTTGAAGAGGTCTTTTGTAGACTTCAAAGGGCCAATTTGACATTGAATTTGAAGAAATGCCATTTTCTCAAGACTGAGCTAAAATTCCTGGGCCATGTAGTCTCAGGAAAAGGGGTAGAAGTGGATCCGGAAAAGACAGCTGCTATTGCCAACTATCCCATGCCTCATGATCTTCCTTCCTTGCAGAGGTTCGTAGGCATAATAGGATGGTACCACAAGTTCATTTCTCATTTTTCTGAGCTTGCTGCCCCTTTGTATCGTTTGCAGCGGAAAAATGTTCCCTGGGCTTGGACCAAAGAATGTCAGCAGAGTGTGGAGAGTCTGAAAGTTGCCCTGCAGCAAGCCCCTGTGCTGGCCCAACCAAATTTTCTTCATTCATTTCAAGTACAAACTGATGCCAGTGCTATCGGTCTTGGAGCAGTACTCACGCAAAAGATTGATAATGAAGAATTTGTTATCGCTTATGCTTCGAGGAGTCTAAGAGGAGCCGAATTAAACTATTCAACATCGGAGAAAGAATGCCTAGCTGTTGTTTGGGCAGTAGAAAAATGGCACCATTACCTGGAGGGGCTACCCTTTGTAGTTTACACAGATCATGCAGCATTGACATGGGCTTTTAACGCCCCAAAGACAACCTCCAGACTTACCAGATGGACCCTGAGGCTACAACGATTCCAATTCCAAGTTCAGTATAGGAAAGGTAGAATGAATGTGGTACCTGATGCCCTATCCAGATCAATCCAAGAGCAAGCAATTGTTGCTGCATGTGTAGCAAAGAGGACCTTCTCATGGAAATTTGAGTTGCCAACCTCTCTGGTTGAGATAGCAGAAGCTCAAGACCAAGACGATCAGGTAAAGGAATTGATGAGTAAAGTAGAGGAGAAGAATGAACAAGTTGATCGGATAAGATGGGATATTCAGAAGGGCGTGTTATACAGAGTTATACCTCACGCTGGAGGTGCCAAATACCAGCTGGTGGTGCCAAAATCCCTTGTCCTCCTTTTCATCGACTACTTTCACAACAATCCTTTAGGAGCTCATCTCGGGAGGATGAAGACCCTTTTGAAGATTTTGGAGGTGGCATGGTGGCCCGAAGTTAGAAAGGATGTGTGGCAGCATGTTAAAGAGTGTGTTGTGTGTCAGCAGTACAAGCCTTCCAACTCAAAACCTTTGGGCTTCCTCCAATCGACTGAGGTGAATGAGCCTGGTCATATGCTTGGCGTTGACCTGATGGGACCGTTCCCTAAAAGTAAAAAGGGCAATATCTTTCTTTTGGTAGTGGTGGACTACTTTACTAAATGGGTTGAGCTTTTCCCTTTGAGAGACAGTAAGACTCCACGCATATGTCGCATCTTAAAGGATGACATCTTCACTCGTTGGGGGGTCCCGAAGTACCTCCTATCAGATCGAGGCCCTCAATTCCTCAGCCAGCTCTTGGTGGATTTGTGTAGAAACTGGGGAGTAACACAAAAATTAACTACCAGTTACCACCCACAGACCAACCTCACTGAAAGAGTGAACAGGACCTTGAGGACCATGATGGCTTCTTATGTGGGAGAGAACCACCGAGAGTGGGACATGTGGCTGGCAGAGTTTCGATTTGCAATAAATAATGCCAAACACGAATCTACTAAGAGGACACCTGCGGAGCTCACTCTGGGTAGACAACTTAAAGGACTCTGTGACACTTCTATATTAGGGCTAAGAAAAATACACTATAGTAATACTTTATTTTACAAATGTGAAGGGGATAAAACATTGTAATATAAGTAAAGGTATGATTTGTGTGGTTTCAGGCCCTAGTTGAAGTTTTGTCTTTTGTATGTGGGACTTTTACGTTTGGTGCAGAAATATCCTGTAGTGGGAAAAAGGGACTTTTACTTTGATAGAAGGGCACCTTGAAGAGGAAGGCCTTCTTTGGA
>JAOTRC010000004.1:18489528-18500912 GCA_027497675.1 Cyprinella lutrensis
AATTATACACAGTGCACCCACATATATTATGTAAACACAAACTTTTATTTTGGATGCGATTAATCACGATTAATCGTGTGACAGCCTTAATAATTATAGATTGCAGCACATTTGCAAAGTTTTGACTAATTTGCTTCCGTTCCTTCAGAATTTCCACCATAATTTATTGTTTAATGAATTTTTGTTTGAAGCTAATGTAGATTTATTGCCAGTTATTTCTGACATGCAGAGTTTTAAATTTGGCAGCCATTAATATTAAACACAGTTTAACAAAACAACAACAAAAAAAGATGTCTCCACTCCATCTGCAGAGGATAACACAGATAAGTTGCCTTAAATGACTGCTGATGTCATGAAATGGCTGCTAAATTATAATCAAAAGCTGCGCTGAGCAGAGGAAAATGACTTTAGTTTGTGTGCAACAGTCAATATTTACATATTTTCTGAGTAAGCTGTTTATTGAGAGCATATCAGATCTGTAAACCTGTCAAAGGCTGTTTTATGTTCCAATCATACAGTCATCACAATTCAGATTATATTCCGTATTTTACTCAGTATATATATTTTTTTCACTACACCCCCAGCTTACAATCAAACAATCAAATTACAATTGTTTCTTTTTTTACAGACCTTTCGACCAATCAGCAGTGGCTATAGCCCGACTCCGAAGAGTCCATCTCCCAAGAGTCCCCTCACAGGCGGCGTGTCCTACAATAACGGCAACTCAAGACCGACGTACAACAACCCAGCCGGACTGTATTCGCACAACAACGGCAATGGTGCCCTGCCAAAGCAGATGGCCGGCCTCAGCCTGGGCTCTCCTCACAGGTGGGACACTTTACAGTTTTCAGGAATAGCACAATGGGCCCTATTTAAGGATCTAAGCTCATGGTAGGGCGCAAGTGCACTTAGGTCGTGTCCGAATCCCCTTTTGCTAGTTTAACGATGGGGAAAATGGTCGGCGCTCCTGGCGCAGGGTCGAAAATGGTCTCTATTCTCGTAATGAGTAATGGGTGTGTTTTGGATGTAACGTACAAAAAAAACAACAACCTGAGCCCCATCTCCCATTGCCTTGACGGATTCGAGTTTACAAGAGGAAAAATTGAACACTTCTCTGGCGAGGAAACCGATCTGGGGTGCGTTTCCCGAAAGCATCGTTAGCCAACTATGGTCGCAAGTTCCGTCGTTATCAGCATAGTTCAACGAGTCGGTGTTTCCCGAAACCATCATTCCTATGAACAATCCCAAACAGGATCGCAAAGTTGTGTGGTTTGAACGACAGCTCTCGACCTGTGGTTAGAGGCATCGTTTCTATGTTGCAACACATTTGGAGGTAATAAATCCTTATCTTGATCAAAATAAACAAGCTGACATTTAGTTCAACTGTTGCCTTTTATTCATAATACAAACAAGTGTAATTTTCGTCTTTTAGTTCATCAAAAGATTTGAAGTAACATGTTTGAAAAGTGCGCATGTGTGAACGTGCTCTACAATGTAAGAACGAGCCAAATATATAATTAATATATTTGGCTCTCAAACAGTTTCATTAAAAGTATTTTTTACTCAACCACTTGCAAAACCATCGTGGTTGAACGATACTTCGCGACAGTGGGTTTCGGGAAACAGTTGCGACTAGGTAGTTGATTTCTGAAACGATGCATCGTACTATGGTAGTGAAGCAGTGAACTACGTCGTTGTACAGGAAATGCAGCCCTGAGCGACAGGGACCGCCATTTCATCTGCGTTTCCTGTCCTGGATTTCATCTGCGTTTCCGAGCTGATGCGTCTACTCTCGCAGGCCGTGGTGAGCCCCAGCCTTGAGTCTCTCCCTTAAATCTACATTTATAAGGTTTTATAACCTAGAGGTTCCCGCCTTACAGGCTAAACTACTATCGGTCTAAAATCAGTATTGTCTGCCCCGTTGCTCCGGTTCACAACCGCTTGTTGATAAAATTACTCCATGGGCAAAAGTAAGACCCATCCTGTTACACAGGCCTGTTCACCCTGACTGTATGGAACACTATGAATGTGATTAGCTCCCTTAGGACGCTAACTAATTGGGAATGACGCTTCTAGCCTCTCTTCTCAGTCTCTTTGTGAGTCCAGGGTTGGATCCCAGAACAAACAGAAGCATAAGATATTATGCAGTACCAGAGAACCTCACGTAGGAGAACGTACTCAGTTACTAACATAACCTCGGTTCTCTCTAGAAGAGGGAATGAGTACTGCGTATCTTTGCCATGCCTGCAACACGCTCTGGATGAACAGATTATATCAGCCCATCAGGCTATATTTATAGGCCCAGGCCATGCCGGCTTTGGCTGAAGGTGACGTAGTGTGCGCAAAACACACCCATTGGATCTGGCGTCACCTTGCCGAAGGATAGCCGATAGGCACGCGAGCCGCCTTGCGAGAGACAGCGTTTAAACATTATACAGGTTTAAAGTTAATTTATAAAGAATAATAGTAATAATAAGAATTATAGTAGACTAAGCCGTTTATTATTGCCTACTCTGAAATGCTAAAAATTACATTAATTGGAATCAATCCATCTTGGAAAAAGTTGGAAACATGACCTCAATAACTGGTCTAGATCTAAATTATGTCACTTTACATTTCAACCTATCGCATTTAAAAATAATAATAATTGTAAACACTGAAATTTCCACTTAAAGTCAAATTCAAATACAATTAGATAGCATTAATATTGATCATAAAAAATAATACATTATTTTTGACCTTGTGTGCATTTTTTTTTTTTGTCGTTATCATTTAAAAAACAGGGCATTTATTTTGAAATAGATCTGTTTAAATGCTAAAATAAATGCTTCACAAAGGGAGAGTATAAATGTAAACTGGTTCTTAAATTGGGGAGAAAAACTGTAATGTATTATGATCACCTATGCAAGATGTTTGTTGCTTTTCCATATCAGCTTTTCTCAGTGTTTGGAATTGGTTTTTCACATCAAATTGCTTTTATGTTTTAGCATTACACGAAGAAAATTAGAGAGTTCTGCTAAAGGAAAAACAAACAAACAAAAAACTTATAGCTTAAAATCTCTAAAGGCCTCTAGGTTTGCTGAACCATAAAAAAACGCACTTTCACAGAGTGATGCAGTTATGTGTTGCCATTTGTTGTTGCAAAACCAAATAATTGTCTCTTTTGTGCAAAAAAAGGCACTTTGAAGAAAAAAAATATCTTCATATGCAGTGACATCAGTTGCAAAGAATTGTAAACTAGTACGGCAAATGACTTCTTAAGGGGTCAAAATATCCAAAAATTAATCTTTGGAATCTTATTTTGTATTTGTAAATGTGTTAATGACATCAAATTACATTTACAAAAGGAGCAAAATATAAACAATTATGAGTAAGAAAAGCTATAAGACGTGTATCAACATTCAAACAAGTAATTTAGCGTAGTTAAAATTAATTCATTCAATCAAATGAGAACAAAGATTTATAATTCTTTGCTGCTCAGACCAAACATTGTGGCATGAGCTTTTTTGCATTTGTTATATTCCAATTGACATTTTCTGTATAGCGGCTGTTTAAAAAAATAGAAGCACATTAAGTACTAGAGGAATATACTCATGAAGTTTCATTAAGAAAGTTTTGAATGCTAGTTTTGAATGTCACATGGCTGTAAAAAGTATATCAACACTGCCCAAGAAGCATCCACAATCATGTCCACCAAATAATGCGTGTTATTGTTTGTCTTTAAACTTGATTTCCTGCAGATTCCCTCACAATTACAACTTATGAAAATATTTACATATTAAATTCAATTTAGGAACTGGGAATCATTTACTGATTAAGCTCCCGTGGGAAATATGTGGTTTCTTCCCCTTCAAAAAAGTACTTTTTTTCATGTCGCTCATCCCGATGACGCCTGTCCCACTCGTCATCCAGTTCAACCGCTTTATTTTTTGACGATAACATATTGAGAATCTCTGTCACGAATCTTCACAGACAGAGAAAAGAAAGCATGAGAGACTCTTGTACAAATATATCCACCTTGTTCAAGACCTTCAGCTTGCTGGATGGAAACACTCCTAAACACTGGATTGCAAGGGATTCTTAACCTTCCTCTTGGCCTGCAACTCCTTTCAGTTCAGATCAAATCCAATACATCCACATTAAAAGTATCCATGTTTGCTTGGCTCACAATAGATCATTGGTTAGAGTACCATAGCAAAAGCCTGTCATCTGCGGACGGTCGTCAGATATTACAGCTTCAACCGACACAACACTGACTCTAATTGAAGATGAAACGGGACTTGGATGTTGACAAATCATAGCTCTAGTTTTGAGGAGTTCGGTCTTCAGTCTGTTACTTTGAGCGCTCATGTGGCTGGTGTTTCCGCCTGCAGGCTGGACATGCGTATCTGTGAGCTGCTCTTGCTGAGGATAGAGAGCTGCGTGCCTCCATTCACACCACTGCTGGCCAGAGACGGATGCCTGTGCTTCATATCCACGGCGAAATACCGGTTAACCGTCCAGCTGCGCCATTTTCGCTTGATTTCTGATTGAACCTTTGGGGAGAAACTTCACTGGGTTATTATACTGATTGGATCCTACACGAGGACATCTGCAGATCTCTTTCCATGTTGGTCATGGACAAGCCTGAATTTTAAATCATATGGTTAATAATTTACACGTAATGCTGATATAATGAGCACTGCAATGTGAAAGGGCCGTTATAGAGATTTCTTTATGCAAACAGAATCTTTATTAAAAGTTGCAACAAATCTGATTTTATTAAAAAAAAAAAGTCATTTTATAATTAAAGTAGGGTTAGGGAGGACAATGGTAGACCCAACCGTGGGGTTCAAAAATTTAATTGAAAAAATAAATAAATAAATAAATAAATAAAACAATTGTTTGTCCATATTTGACCTAAACATGGATTGTAACAACCCAGCATTTTTTATTTATTTATTTTATTTATTTATTTGACAGGGACAGTGTACATTAGCCTAATTAGCATTACTGCAAATGTACTAGAATTAGCCAAAAGGCTATTTTTCATCCATTGTCCCTTGACAGATGTTAATATTGTCTACCTTAAAAAGAAATAGCAGTTAAAACTTTACAAGGAAAATACAAAATATAAAACAATAAAACAATATAAATCGCTAAATGCCCAAACAATATAAATCGCTAAAATTTCAAGAGTATGCTAATAAAATCTACATTTGTGCATTTTACAGAAGCTTTTATCCAAAGAAGCTTACAACTGAAGACAATATTGTACTTATTTTTGTAATCTAATTTCTCACTTACAATACTTAAACATTTTGGAGTGTCTTCTAATCTATTGGAAATATATCTATTTTTACAATAGGAATCCATTAGTAATTGTGGTAACTGGAATTTCCCCCATGCTAAATCAAAATGAAATGTTGCTAAAATAGTGTGTGAATAACAAGACTTTTTATTTTTTTCAGTAGCATTTGTAAAGGACTTACCTCTCCATTGAGAAAGCAGTAAAGAACAGCTACAACAAAGCCCTGAAAAGAAAAGTTGTTTGGCCTAAGTAAGGAATGATTGACGGCGGTCCGTTGACTTGTCAGAAAAATAAAGTTCTATAAAAAACGTAACTTGTTGGTCCCACTTTATATTAAGTGGCATTAAGTACTACTTACATTGAAAAAAAAGTATAATACTTTTTGTGCTCATGTTGTATTGTAAAACACTTTTGGTATGGGTAGGTTTAAGGGTAAGGGGTGGGTCAGCAGTGTAATTACAGATTTAATTACATAAATTAGTTACAGTTGTAATTACATGCTTTTATTTTTAAAATATGAGTACAATGTAAAAACATGTATGTACACAATAAGTCCATTGCATCAAATTATTCGTTTCAATGTAAGTACGTAGTACTTAGAGCCACTTAATATACAGTGGGACCATCTTGTTTCATCTAATAATATATAATCAGATAAAATAAAGTTGACAAATTGATACTTTTTATTACTTCATACTTAATGTTAACCAACACTACATACAGTGCAGACTACAGTGTACACAACATTATGATAAAATGTTTTCAGTCACTGCAAGTATTTATAATTTTATATCTGAGAGAGCAAAAGGGGAGGGGACATACCTGAAAAGAACCAAGACCAAGTTCAAACACAAGTCTTTCTCTCCTGCTGACATCTTCTGGTGTGAGCGCAAATATGGTATAGTGGATTCCAAATAGAGGAATGAGGAGAAGAGTGGAGCGGGCCAGACGCCTGTAAATCACACAACACACTTAACATTTGACTCCACAACTCAATAGAATGGTGATAAACTTAGGAATGTAAATATATAAAATCAATATATATATAAAAATACTAACAGATAAATGCTGGACTCATTCCCTCCAATATCTGGAGACTGAAGCTTCTGCACCAGGATTATAATGATGCCAATAAAGAGTATAAAGTTGATCTAAAGGTAAAAAAACAAAAGATATAGTGTATATTTAGTTCTGTCCTGTTGAATCAATACAATAATGCAGTAGCTTAATATTACAGGAAAAATTCTTTTGAGGGAATATTTTAGCCGTACCATGATGGAGGCGAGAACAGGACCCTTGATCACCCACCAGATGGCAGCATTGTCACTAATATCCCAGCAACTGCAGGCAACATCAGATAACCAATTTGATCAGTCCCCCCACCCCCATTGATTTATTCATTAAATAAAAGTATCATAGATATGATAAATAAATCCTTCATCTTACCCAATGTTATCAAAATGAGCTCTTAAGACAGCCCAGACAGCCACACATATTGTTGGAGTACCTGAGAAAACATGGGCCAATGAAAAATTTATTAAATCAATTTCCCTTACAAACACTTGTTTGAATGTGTTAAAATGTGTCATTTTGGGTCGTACCCCATCCAATGAATGTGTACCAGTAGAAGTATCTTTTCTCTGGAAAGAATGTCTCAACGAGCAGAGTAAAGAGATACAATCCCTCAATGAACAGCCAGAAGTAGTTTGACAAAACACAATAATGAAAAAATACCATCACCGCCTTACACTCCACCTGCAGAGAGAAAAACTTGGAGTGAATACCGCATCATGAAAATTAATTTGTATTTACATATTCTAAATGAAGTCCCCTGAAGGCCGCTGTGTAGGCTAATTCAAACCCAGACAAAGACCCATTGGGTGAAGCATTGAAATAATACTATAATGCATATAAAAAATTAAGAATCGAATCGAATTTGGATGTGAATCGCATCGAATTGAATAGTTCTGAATTTGCACAAATCGTTCTTGAATCGAATCGAAAATCTATGAATCGTGAATCGAATCGATTCGCTGTTTACCCAAAGATTCACAGCCCTACATGATTGTTCAAAAGTTTAGGGTCGGTTTTTCAAAGAAGTCGCTTATGCTCACCAAATCTGAATTTATTTGATTAAAGGGGTGGTAAAATGACATTTTCGCATGTACCTAGAGTATGTGTGTGAAGATTTAGCACAAACTACCTCACGGATATTTTTATATAGCATGTTAATGTTGTCACTTTTTTTAGGATTTGCAAAAACGTACCGTTTTGTGCTTGGCCCTTTAAATGCAAATGAGCAGCTGCAGAGGGCGGGGTTTCAAGTGCCTGTTTGTGTTAGCAGCTGCGATTACCTCATGCAGACACACTAAAATTAGAGGAACTGTTCTGTCTTTAATGTTAAAACAGAGTCAGTCAAAGATGGAGAGACTCAAGAAGAAGTGACAACATGTAGAATGCAACAGGATGTCTCTGAATGGTCAGTTGATGAATTTATGTTGCTGATGTGGAGTTAACTATCTTCAATAAGCATATTCTGTCAGGATAATCTACAAATCGCTCGAATAGGAACTGTTGTGAGATGTAAAAAAAAGACTTTCTATTGTGTGTGAAATGATGGATACTAAAGTTTGAGCTGACTCAGCCCTTCTTCTTTTCAACATGGACTATTAACTATTAACTATTGTGCGTGATCCCGGGGGCGGGGACCGGGGTGTATGTAAATTTTAGGGTGATGTCACTAACCCGGGAGGAAGCTTGTGTAATCCCTACCAGCCGTTTGTTGTAGTCCTTAAAAAATTATTTATTTAAAAGCAGATATCTCCTTTTTCTTTGAACTTTGAGAGTTGTAACTTTGATGTCGTTTATGCGCAAACAGCAACATTACACTCTAACTAAAGTTAGAAAAGTGAAATCATACTTTACCACTTTAATAATAAGCCTAAATTCAATCTCTTCATCATATAAAGCGATCAAGTCTCTTCAGAAAATTTGTTCTAAACCGCTCAATTCATGTGGATTAGTTTTACGATCACTTTATGAACTTTTTGAAGCGTCAAAGTGAAAATTAAAGTAATTAATTACAGAATTTTTATTTTTGGGTGAACTAACTCTATATTAAAACAGTACAAACAGTAACATTTAGAAATAATATTACAATTTAAAACAGCTGATTTTATTATTATTTTAAATTAAAATGCAATTTATTCCGGTGATTTTTAGTGTCACACGATCCTCCAGAAATCATAATAATGTGCTGATTTACTGCTCAAGTAACATTTCTAATTATTAATTACATTGAAAACAGTATTAATATTTGCTGTTTGATATTTTTGTGGAACCTGTAATAATAAAAATGTCTCAACAGAAAGTGCAGTATATTTCTGGACAAAATGGCATATTGAAAAATAGCTGAGGAGTATCTCAATGTTAATGATTATTTTCCAACGTATCATTATTATTATTGCCATAGCTCTTTTATTACAAAAACAATAAGAAGCATTACATTGTTGTGATATTACTAAGATGTTTAAAAGCAGAATCACGCATTTAAACCTTTTTACAACATTTACAAGATTATTGAAATATATCAGTATGTACCTTCTGAAATGACTAACCTGGAATCAACACTTTGCTATACTGAGATATTGTAGATCTGGTATCTTCTACTTCCATGTTTGCATCTGGAAAACATTTTACAAGTTAAAGGTGAAGACTTTATATTTCCACGTTGGGTTTTGTTTGTTTAAAAGAAAGAAAGCTGACCATGGAAAAGCTCTTTAGCCTGTGTATAGGTCTTTGGGTATCCATCCAGAACGAATCCTTGATTTCTGCAAGGCATTGAGTTTAGCTTCTCACTTATGATGTCCATCACATGCTGCTCATCCAACTGGCCTGTGAGAAAACATCATCAAGTAACACTTACTATCAAATCTGTTATAATCTTACAATCATAATTAGATATATAAATCGGATCATGTCGAAGCTTCATTCACTGCATACCATCGTTCTGAAGCATGTTGTTCTTTATAGTGTTAAGCTTCTCTTCGGCACCAGTGAGCATTTTCTCATTCTCCTCTGTCTTCTCACTGCTCGCAAGCAGTTCCTCCTGAAGAACACACACTGAACATTCAAAACAGCTCAAGTGGGGCCAAAAAAAACTTGAGACTTAGTGAAAATACTTTTAAAAAATATATTACTCATTATAACATCATCGAATCAATATTTTTAAAAACGTTTTACATTGTTCAAAATCCTAAAATTGTCTGTTTATTTCCATTATTTTAAGTACAATTTAGGTCATAATATCATTCTAATATTTGGTGCTCAAGAAATATGTCTTATTGTAATCAGAAATCAGTCATTATCAATTGATAATGACTAAAGCAGCACTATGCAGTTTTTTTTACCTTAAATGAATAGCTTCGGAGTAATTGCAATGGTTATATTACAATTTTCAGTTTGATTGTTGGGGCGCACAGTTTGACAAAAACGAAAATCCTGCATAGTGCTGCTTTAATGTTTTGTGAACCCCTTGCAGTATCAGTGAAAATGTGAATAATTTTAACTAAATAAGAGGGAGCATACAAAATGCATGTTATTTTTTATTTAGTACTGTCCTGAATAAGATATTTTATATTAAAGATGTTTAGTCTACAAGATGTTTTATAGTCTACACGACAAAAAAAGCTGAATTTACAAGCTGAACGGCCCTGTTCAAAAGTTTATAAAACCTTTATTCTTAATACTGTGTCGTTGGACACAGAGGGACTCAAACACAACTATTAAAAAAGGGTCAAACATTCACTGATGCTCCAGAAAGAAACACAATGTATTAACAACCGGGGGTGAAAACTTTTGAACAGGATGAAGATGTCCAAATTTTCCATATTTTGTTTAAATATCAAGTTTTTTTCATTTAGTAGCCAACCCCCTTTTATAAATCGTTGTGTTTGAGTCCCTCAATTGCTCAGTGTGAAAAGATGGATCTCACGACAATTGTTCTTAATTACATAAACATTGTTAAAATACCAATTAAAAAAGAAGCTGTTATGTTCTCACTTACCAGTTGTCTGACTTTCTCATCGATGGCTTCGTTGACATTAATATGATGAAGTTTGTAATATCTGCATAACTTTGCAGCAACTGAGCTTTTGCCAACAGCAGGGGGCCCAAGAAGACAGATTTTTATTGGCTGAAGGAAATGAAAAGCAAAATGGGAGAATGTAAGCAGGTAAACACATTTTCTAAAGCTATATTGCTTAGAAATGTCTTCCAAATATTAAAAAGCAGCAAAAAAATTGATTACCAATTTCTTTTTTAAATTTCTGATATAAATTCTTATTCTTACACTAGAAATTTCTATCAGCAAGTGTTATCAGAGCTTACCAACAGTTGCCGTGTCTGTTTGTATTCCTCCACCACACGAAATATGTTATCAACTATCCCAGAGTCATAATCCCAGCGGAAGTTTAATTTGTCCTTTAAGAAAACCGACTCAATCTGAAGGTTGACACTGAGGTAAAGCAGGTCGGTTTTCTGTTAAAATACACAACAATGATATATATTACCTTCAATTATTATTTTATGACATGGCAAAAATGTGTTTTCAGCAAAAACAGCCTACCGTAACTGCCTCTGTGCCACAGGCATCCTCCTTTGGGACTTTTTCTATTTGTCCAGAACCCAGGGCAGAGGCAATGGCCTGAGGAAATAGACAGCTGCGTGTTTACTAATGATTTCTAGTGATGTTTTCTCAGAGAATGTATAGGGGTGACATCAAGGGATGAACCTGAAGACTAATTCGCTGCTGATTCCCGAGATTCTCCTATGGGATTTGAAGGGATTTTAAATTTATGTGAGAAAATAAACCCTCTGAGGTAAACATAACTTTACGATACTTTGACGTTTTGTTATTCAACGTACACATACTCAACCCTCAACCTGTCTTAGTTACTTATTAAAAACATACATTTATAAAATGCTTAAAGCTACACTGTGTAACTCTTTTAGTTTATTTCTTAGCTAAAAACACTTAGTTCTTTCAAAAATATATGTGCTCATTAATGTATATTTACTTCATTCAAGTAATAAA
>JAOTRC010000004.1:18501012-18511798 GCA_027497675.1 Cyprinella lutrensis
CCTAAAAAGGCAAATATTGACGTATGGTCAAAAGACGTCCCAAAACGTCAGTTATATGACGTCTTGGGGTGAGACTGTGTTAGAAATGTCGACCCAGGACGAGATAGAACTGTGCAGGCATGGTTGTTGATGGACTCAATCGACTCCATCTGTGTTGATCATCGTTCTGAATGCGATCTGTATCTAGTCTTTAAAAAAACGTGATTTTTTTTCATGAATATAATAATTTTTTATTTATTTATTTTTTTGCTTTTTTTATGAAAACATAGCAGATCTTTGTTCTTTCTTTTGATATATTTCATATTCAGATATTCAGCAAAATATTCTGGGGCAAAATATAAAACTATCCCTTTAAAAACAGAAGAGCTATTGCACAGAGAAAATATCCCAAGGAATATTCAAAGATAGTTGGCCATGCAAAAAGCAACTTTGAGGTGACAGAGACCTCATTATCTGAAGAAAATTAAAGCACATAACAGCAACACAAACGTGTCATTCTGAGACTAATTCCTTCCACAAAGAAACGACATGGGCAACCCGGGATGTTAATGCGGCCATCACCATGACTGCTTGGGTATTTGTGTGCTATGTAAAGGGGAGAGAGACTGAGACTCACGGTGTGGGTAAAGCAACGGCTGCTGTCCTCCTCTGCATATAAAATGCCGTCTTTAATGAAGACTGAGACGGCCCTCAGGATGAAGGACACAAACAAGTTCATATGAATGAAATTCCTGGTGCAATGCAGCTTCCTGTGGGTAAAATCCAAATAAATTAACATTACATTAAAATGTAATAAACCCCATCCTATATGTACACTGCCATTCAAATGTTGGGGTTGGCAAGGTTTTTTTAATTGAAAGAATCTCATTAATTATTGTCCATTTTGAAAACAGATATGCTGCTTAATATCTTTTTGTGGAAACCATAATACTTTTTTTCAGGATGCTTTGATATAAAGAAGGTTCAAAAGAACAGCATTTATTTGAAATTGAAGACTATAAATGTAATTAGCTAAATTTTAGTTTATTATAAAAACAAACTCACTCCAAACTTTTGAATGTATATTTAAGTGCGTCTTGTTTGTAAATCTTGGTATATTAAAAAAAAAAAAATCTGCATACTAATTACAGTAGATTCTAATTCCAGGTCCTTAGTTTAATAAATCATTATGCCCCCGAATATAATTTATAATTGTGTATCAAAATGCCTGTTAGTGACTATTACTGAGATGCAAGCGTTTTTCCACTAAGACGCATGTTCTCTAGTTTTCTCTGAAGCTTGAGTACGAAAGTTCATGACCTCTTTCTGACCTCTCACCTGAACCTGCAGAGAATGACCATGGCAGTGGTGAGAGACACCAGTGAAGTGCTGTAGCCCACAGTGTACAGAGCCTTTACAGACACATAGTACATGTCCTGCAACAAAGAGTAAAATACTGTCAGCTAATTCAAACATGATACAGTAAATGATAAAGCATAAAGGGTTTCATAAAGGGGTATGAATCTTTTGAGGGAATACAGAAGAAGAAGTAGAAAGCAGGAAAGGTGAAGTGTTCTTACTGGAGTTGTTCCATTTTCATTATAAGGGCAAACATCAACGTAGTGAGGGAACATCTCTGACCAGCCATACTCAGTGCAGTTACGACTCACTTTTCCAAACTCTACAAAAGGTGCAAAAAAATCCAATACATTCCTTTAAAAAATGAGACCAAACTAGAATAAATCCAATAAACATAAACAAGCAGTGTTGTTATGGTTAACTGAAATGTTTTAAAATTGTTCTCAGTGTTAAACCAAATAAGTCAGAAAAAAATTGAAGTAATCAGTTACATATTCTAGTAAGCGCATGACGTTAATCTCAATGTAAATATTTTTATAAATATTTCCAATGTGTGACTATGTGGTTGCTAAAGTATGACTATTCTGAGTTGTTTGTAGCACATTATGGAGTTTTCAGGGTGTTTTTGGGTGGTTCCTAAGTCAAAAGAGGTCTAGATGAGGCCTGATTCCCTTCCCATTTTATTTTCCAACAGGCAAAAAAACCTGAGTCTTTTTAAGTATTTACTTAAAAGCACACCTCTTATCAATAAGCCCAACAATTTGAGGTTTCATTCATGCTCACCGTCATTTTCTTCATTCATGACTTCAAATAGCTCAGGACAGGACATCCAGACCACTTGTCCAATTTTTGCTGGCTGCCAGCAAGTAAGGTTGTCCCACATCCATCGGCAGCCTAGATGATTAAAAAAATAATAATAATAAGACATGGAGTATCATAACTAGTTGAAATCTCTGGTAACTCTGCTTCTGAGCCAGTTTTTATTGGGGTATTTATGGGACCTGAGAATAGAACAGCCTAGTTTAAGATATATTTAGGTGTGCTACTTGACAGCCATTCTTAAGAAAATCAGCGCAAATGACAAGCAACAAAAATAGACTTTCATCTGCTCCAGTAAGGAAACAGATTGTAGGAATTCAATCAAAACAATGCCACAGCGTTGCATACATGCAATAAAAATATGGTGTAGCTATTTAAGGTCTATTATGTAAAGTTATGTTATGTTGAACTGTTAGGCACAACACGAAGTTAATTATTCACAATAAAGCACTTGCCTCGAGTACCTTATTGCTTTTATAAAACAGTTACCACACAATAAAAATATTAAAGTTATATATATATATATATACATATATATAAGTATTAGTGCAACTTTCATGACGTAAAATCGCTAAAAGCCATCCTTCCGCCAGAAAAAATAGTCCCTGACCATGAACAGAAACAACGTTCCAATGTGTAATATGAAAGCGCAAATAGAAACAAAATAGGAACTGCAGTGTTGCACAGTGATAAATAGAACCGTCGGGTGAAGCGGTCATAGCAGTGTTTTACTATTGTAAATGTAACTATTGTATTGACCAATCAAGGATTGGAACTAACCATAATGTTAGAATAATTTGAAACTTTAGCCATGTTTGATCTTTGTTATTTTTCTTTTTTTCCTTGCGCAGGTAAAGGTGTCATCATCGCTCTGTGATGCATTTTTTTAATTTTGTGTTTGTGTATATGAGCAAGCAGAACATCTTATCTTGTTTATTGCTCCCTTTATCTATTCTCTATTTTCAATAAGTCTCTCTTCATTGAGAGGAGAAAAGGAGTTTTGCAGTGAACTAATCATGTGATGCTAAAGCATCTTATCATCTCCATCAAGGATTAAGGACCCAAAGAGAAATAGTAAAGAGAGTGCGCGTGTGTGTGGACTGCTGATCTTGACTTGCAAGAACAGGACAAGCATCTGCCAAGTATTTTTCCTCTGCTGCAAATATAAGAATGTTTTTACAGTGCTTTCAAAATATTACCTTGTCATTCTTGCAAAGACTTCATTAAAATCTAGTCACTTTACAGTTATTTACAGTATTGTAAATGCTCTGTTTCCATTCCATTTGCATCCATACATTCTTATTAGTAGAGCTTACACACAACAGCCTTCACTGCAGCCTAATAAACTGCCCAAGTGTTTACTCTTAAATTACGTGCATAAATTCAAACAACGTGAGTTTGACATTTGCTTCTTGGTGGTCTGCGTAAATGTCAAACATTTATAATAACAAAAGGCCAAGCAAGTGTTTTAAACACGCTGCTCCTCAAGCCAAGCACTCATAAATTTTTGTTTCATGAATTATAACTGTCTGCAACAAAGGTTCCTGACAAGACTGGCGACACTCACAGAATCAGTTTTTGAGTTTGTTTCTTGTTATTTGTTGCATTTTTTTTGTAGTTCCATAAAAGGAAAATTAAAGGATGTCAAGAATGCCAAGGATGATATTTTCCATTACAAAGCCTTTAGCGTTTCTTTCATTTAAAACACGGGTCTTCAATCTTTTTCAAACATACGACCCTTTGTTGCAGCGGCTCCATGCATTTCGTAAATGTACGCGGGGCTAAGAACAGGCCGAACAAAAGGACGGTGTATTGACATACCCGGCCGTCGAAGGCGAATCTCAAGAATGGCCTGTGACGGGGATTTATCTGAATCTGAAAATAAGCAACTTCCAGATCGAGAGATATAAACCAGTCCCCCTGGCGCATTTGCGCGAGGAGTTTTCTGATTGTTAGCAATTTGAACGGTCTTTTCACAAGCACTTCATTCAGATATCTCAGATCTAAGATGGGTCTGAGACCAATGTCTTTCTTTGGTACAAGAATACAACGGCTGTAAAACCCTGACTCGCTCAGAGAAGGCGGCACTCACTCTATAGCCCTCTTGGACAGCAGGTTCGATATTCACAGTTGTTTCGAGCCGCGCTCGAAAGTGTGGAGGGCGGCGATCGAATTGGAGTAATTAGCCCTGTTTTATTGTGTTTAACAGCCATTTTGATACCCCTGGGATAGCTTCCCCTTCTTAACAAATTTATTATAGCCTATTATTATATTTGAAGGGATACTCCACTTCTTTAGAAATAGGCCCATTTTACCACTCCCCCAGAGTTAAACAGTTCGGTTTTACCGTTTTCGAATCCATTCAGCCGTTTTTCTAATATTTAGAAGAATATCTACCCGACAGTTTCTGGTCTCATTGACTTCCATAGTAGGAAAAAAAAATGTACTATGGAAATCAATGAGACCTGAAACTGTCTTGTTACTGATATTCTTCTAAAAAATCAGAAAATCGGCTGAATACATTCGGAAACGGTAAAACCCAGCTGTTTAACTCTGGTGGAGTGGTAAAATTAGCTTATTTCCAAAAAAAGTGGAGTATCCCTTTAAGAAATTGCACATTATATCCATGAGAACTTAAACAAGCAAAGTTGAATTCTTTGGGTGAAGCAAGGAGGACATTTTTTCTTCCAGGAAAATATTGCAACGCTCACACAAAATGACAAATCATAATTCCTCTCCTGAGGGCAGCCTTAATTACTTGTGTAAATTAGACACAGATGCATGATTAGATAAAAGACAGTGCTGTTTGTCTCTGTTCTCCAGAATCTTCTAGGAACACAACCCATTGCAGTCATTCCATATTGTTGGAGAATTTTTGGCTACTTAAAATGATTGATTAAATGATTCAAATGATTCAAAGAGGCAATGGCCATCATTGCTTAATTTAAGCAGCTTAAAATAGGATAAAGTAAATGAGTAAGTTAAGGGCAAAATAATGGGATAAAGATGAAGCGATGTAAATAAGCCTGTAGCCCATACAATCCAATGACAATTGCAAATAGTATTGTGTATTGTGTGCTTTTTGTATTTATTTGCTGTACATCTCAGCAGTCCGTTCAGTTTATAGCCTAAAACTGTGAGCAGCTATAGTTACACATTAACGCATGAGTCTGTTCCCTAAGGACAGCTCCTTGTCAAATCAAAATGTCAGTATCTCATTACTGTCTGTGATTGTGACTGCCCAAAGGATTATGATCAATGCCACATGCAGACAGCACTGGAGGGGTGTCAGAATCAGTTCTAGCTTTGAGCTTATGATCTTGCCCCCATTTCCTGCAAACAGACCATCACAGTGTCTTAAATTCTTCAGCTAATAGTCTGAAAGCATTAGGTTTAATTCCGTCATCCATGTATTTCAGATCACTTGTGAAATACCTAATCTAAACTGAAACTCATTTTAAAACGTTTCTCATTATAACTATGAATAACTGCAAGTATTCTTAGATGACTAAAACAGCAATTTCAGGTATGTCTATTGCTTCCATTTACAGTTAAACACTTAGCTGTGCACTGCGTATAACAGAAACATGCAACATTTATGTGTGGCACTTAAACTGAAAAATGTGTGTATCGAAGTAATATGCATACACAGTCTGACAAATAAGTACCACCTTTGCATAACCAAGGCACACACAGACTCACATATTTGTTTGTTTTTCGATCATGGTGAGGATTGTTGGTGACTGGGTGAGTTCCTGAGACAAATCGGTCTTTAGCCTGAACTAATCAAAAGCACATACACAGACATTAGACTTACCTAATTCAGGTTCACTGCTGGGGTCATCCATGGCTATCCTTTCCATGCACTTCTCTTTCTCTAACTGAATGACACAGTCTGGATGCATGCAGTAGATCTGAAAGATGTTTCAAAAACAAGTGAGTAAGTAAAATGTAAGACACAATAGTTGTTCAGTGCACACTTTTTAATGGTCCCTTAAGCAATTTCAGATGTAGTTTTACGGTTCTGTTCTCAGATAGAATGCTGAGAAATACTGACTGTGAGTCAGAAAAATGAAAAAAAAAAACAAGAAAAGAGTTTGCTTATAAATGGGATTGTAAATAACTGAACTTTGTGAGAACATAAAGGTTGGCACTCAAATGAAGGATTGACAACTGTATTCTGCAGTTTTTAAGATCTTCGAGAGCACAAATGTTCCGTTTGTAGCAAGGCTATAGAGATGATCTACATCCTAAACAGTTATTGGGCCCTATCTTGCACCCAGCGCAATTGACTTTGTACCCTGACGTATCATTCCCATTTTGCAACTGCGCAAAGCGGACTTTTCCCTCCACAGACGCACATCGGTAAACTAGGAAATGAATTAGAGCGAGTAGAGAGAGCGAAAAGGAGAACTAGCAAGCAACACAACACAGGGCATACGACCACGCCCACACTTTCAGAGTAAGTGAGTAAATAGAGTAAAAGTTCAGAGAAAAATAATCAATAATATAAACAAAAATTAATGAATACGTCCCTGGACGTAACACTAAATAAATGAATGAATACGTCCGACAGCAAGCAAACAACACAGGGTATACGACCACGCCCACACTTTCAGAAATAGAGTAAATCAAAAAAGTTCCGAGAAAAATAATCGATAATATAAACAAAAATAAATGAATATGTCCTTGGACGTAACACTAAATAAATAAATGAATGAATACGTCCTTGGACGTACAGTAACAGTTTTAGTGGACTAATATAGGGAACAGGCCCAGTGAATGAGGGTTTAGGGGGCGATTTCGGATTCAACCTATGTTCTCAAGCAGTCGAAAATAGAGGACACTGACAACGCGTTGACAGACAGGATCGAGCACCTAATATTTAATATGAAACAGTCTCAACTTTCAAATTTGGTCAGTCAAAGAAAATCCAACAATAAATAGGCCTACCGTTTTGTGGCTCTTTATGTGTCGTGACAGATTGCCTGATAAAGCCAAGTTCCACCGACGTTAATCTACTAACTCTCCTGACTACTTTGTCGGACAAAAATGGTGGATTTTGGTTGGTCAGATCACATGTCTGTCGATCAAAAGTTAGTTTCGTTTTCAAACTAGCGCATATTCAGGGGACAATAACAAAACAGTTCTTTCCCGCACTATCGCACCGGTATGTATGCCCGTGAAAACGTGCACATTTTACGTTTGCCTTTGAATTAGCGATTTAAAAGCAACCGCCAGTGACACCAGTATTACCGGTATTGTCACACGTCGATTAACCGGTGAGAAAATATCCTCACCGTCACAACCCTTCTGCAGTTGTGTGATTACACTCGTAGTTAAGGTCTATGTGTTTAGAATTGTTTCTGTATTAGAGGTATTGTTTGACATTCCTTTAAATAAACTTTGAGTCACACTTTAGTTTAGGGTTCAATGGGCTCTATGCACGGCGGTATTTCCAGTGAAGGTCTAAGGATGCTGGATTACTTCCGCCAATCGTACAGTCCAATGCTATACCAAGACTTTATATTGGTTTTTATACTCTATGGCTATACTAAAGAAACTTTAGTCACAAAAAAAAAAACATACAGAAGTGCTTCAGGTGTTATCACGCATGGGGCGTTCCCAAAGCGTTATCGACGCAGCTCGAGTTCCCTCGAAAGGGAAGTAATCACCGTTGAAACCCTCCCTATTACTGCAGATTTAAACCCCTGAGATTATAGTTAGTGTGATAACTGGTTTCAGAGCACCATGCTCCTTGTGTGTTGCCTTGAAAACATGAGCAACATTTTTGAGCACCTGCATTAATATTCATGAGGACTGTTTAAGTTCTCACCCTGGCTGCAACACGGAGCTGATTTCCATCATAAAGAGACTACGTAATTCACTCCTACATCATGACAGCAACATAAAAAAAAATCACACACAAAAAAAGCAAATCCTTAGAACCAGTTTATTCCCAGTATGTTTCTTTCTTTCTTTCTTTTTTCCTCCAACTCTTTTTGCTGTCAATCAATATTTTTTCTTTCCCTTTTTTGTCCCCATTCATTTATGGAACTGTGTTTTTGATTTGGCAGTGACTTTTTTTGGAGTGTGTGACCTTATTTTTCAGTGTATGTGTTCTTCAGTATGGCTATCACTGCCTGGGAATGTCACATAGCATTTGCACTCAGTTAAAAACAAACAAACAATAAATAAATAAATAAAATATGTTCTAGTTTATAGACGATGGTGTTTTAACACACATAGTTCAGCTTTAATGAAACAGCAAATGTCGTTTTATGCTGAAAACACAGGGAAATAGGAGAAAAGAGGAGATTCTCAATAAAAGTTGTATTTGTTTTTCTCCTACAAAATTAATCCCATGAATTGTATCACTTCAATAATTCCCAGATTTACTGGAATTGTAAGGACTATATTGTATAGTTGCATGATTGTCGGTAGGGAAAATCAAAATCAAACCCATCAAAATCTGTATTTTAGAATTTTGTGGGATAAAAAAAATATGGTGTTATTAAGTTATTAAGTCTTATTAATTTGTAGTTAGGCCTATAAATTGCTTTTACTTATTATAAAATAATAAAAATACTTTATATATGAATGTTTGCAAAGATTTTGCTATACATAAAATCACATTCATATTAATGACTTTCTAATATTTTAGATTAGAATTTAATAACATTTTCTATTAGTCTTTACACATGTGTTAATGATAATTTGTAATGCAATTTATAATGTAATAATGCATATTTTTGACTTTCTTTCATAAAAAAAGTCCCTGGCAGATATTTTGAAGCAGTTTTTGTAACAGATGTAACAATTTTCACCCTGTAATGGTCATATTTAATATACTATCTGAGACAGAACAGGAGTATAACCTTTTGTAAATGTTCCATTGCAATGTCACAGCCAGTTTGTAGTGTTAACATAAAGTGAAATAAAACAGCGTGGCCTTTGTAGCTTGAAGTACTCACTGTACCATAACTGTTTTGGCTCTTGGACAGTTTACATTTGGCCTGTCTGGTGCCAATGATCATTGGATGCCAGGAAGCATCTAAGTGCCAGTGTGTATGTGACGTAAATTGCCCTTGGACGTTTGTTTCTCCTCAGCTGGAGGCACAGACAGTAGACCAAAGAGAGAATGGTTCTTCATGTAAACCGATGGCACTTCTCCCCTCAGTTACAAGAGGATACCATGTGTATGAAACAAGCAGTCACCCAGGAAACAATAAAGGCAGCTAGATTTGACAGATTGCATGTGGATTATTTACAGAAAGCAATAACAAGAGAAAGAGGATGAAAAAGGATGTGCGGGGGTCTTTTTCTACCCCAGACCCCATAAGTTTCTCTCACGCTAAGTCACTCTCTGCCTCCTTCTCCCACACAGTCTCTATTCTGCTCTTCAGAAGATTTCTTCTCTGAAGCTTTGCATATCTCTTAGGCAAGTCAGTGTTTATTTTACAATTAGGTATTTTTGTGCATGTTGATTCCATCATGTTTACTTTCATGCAATTCAGATCTATTAATTTAATGGATCTGCCTTGTTTATATATAATAAAATATGCACATAGCTTACCAAAGGAATAAGGATGAGTGCTAAAAACAGGTGCAGACATTTTCTCACTGTGGAAGCCATTTTGTCTGGAGCACTGATGCTATTATATCCGTTTTTCAGCAGCAGAGGGGGACAACTAGAGCTGGATGGTAAACAGGTTCACTGGAAAACTGCAGCAGTACTTCAAATCATCATCAGATCTGTAAAAAAAATTAGATTCAAGTGAGAATTTAGTTTCTGCGTTCATTCAAACTGTGACAAAATGTCAAAAATCAAGAGCTCTGTAACCCTGCGAGGACCTCACTTTTCCTCACTAGTGAAAGTGAGTTCAGACTCTGCTTACCAAGAAACGGTTGAAGAAACGCTATCAAGCTAAAATAAGAGCAGCTTTGGGTGTTTCTTTCAACAACATAAATTTGAATGTCCCAGGGACTAACAGATTTCAACTTGAAGGAAATTCAACTTTTTTCCATGTTATAGTCTCATTTATTGCTATTTATATGCTATTGTTTTACACTACTTCTATTTTCAGACACAAACTTTCAAAAGGTGATGATAATTCATCATAAAATTAACATCAAGTAAGTACAATTCTACAAAATTTCAGTTAAATTTCACTATTTCAGTTAATACACTCTAAAACATACTGAAACATAACCCAACTTCAACATATGATTTTTTTTATCACATTTTTAACCCAACATTTGGGTTTGTCCATATTTGACCCAAATTTGGGTTACCGTATTTTCCGCACTATAAGGCGCACCGGATTATAAGGCGCACCAATGAATGACCTATTTTATAACATTTTTCATATATAGGGCGCACCAGATTATAAGGCGCATAAGATACTGAACTCTTAGAAGAAAAGGTTCTATATAGGACCTTAAAAGGTTCTTAAGCGCTATGTATTTGGAACCCCGAAAATGCAATGATATGGGGGTTAAAAATGTAATTACAGTAATCAATATCATACGAAGAGTGCCATTTCAGTTTTTATCCTTCAAAAATCAGCATGATTAAAATGTGATATTAAGTTACTACAAAAGTTTAATAAACAATAATTTAATTACA
>JAOTRC010000004.1:18552245-18563637 GCA_027497675.1 Cyprinella lutrensis
ATTAGAACCCCTTACCCGTATGTATTTTCAATGGCATATTATACACTCACGAGAATACTTTATTACTTGAACGAAGTCAATATACATTAATGAGCACATATATTTTTGAAAGAACTAAGTGTTTTTAGCTAAGAATAAACTAAAAGGGTTACACAGTGTAGCTTTAAAGCCTACTTTTATAGAAAAAAATACATTTTAGCATACTCTAAAAGAATATACTGCGCAAACTGAACATAATGCAGTCATTTATAATAATATGTATTATATTATTTTAACTAATACAATTTAATTAAGAATGTTACTTGCAAGTACAGCATTTTAAAAGTATATCTTTGAACACATAACTTACACAACAAGGTCACATCTAATACAATTAAGCACATTGATTTTTTTCAAGGGCAACTAACATGGATCATAACCATTTATTGACTATAGTCAGATTGCAGATTTCTCTGTAATATTGCATGTTAATATTGTTGAGATTTATAGTCCAAACAGTGTAATAATGCAAATAACATGTAATGCCACTCATTTGCATTATTGTTTCTATTTGGGAGTATTATAATGTTTGTTTCTATTTGTGTTCTGTTATGATTCAGCATCAATAAAATCATTCTAAAAAGAAAAAAAATCAAGTTGCATTGCATTATGCAACTGCCCATGCATTGCAGTTTTGGAGCCGAGCAACTATTAATGTGATGAGTTTTTCTTTCCAGCTGCACACCACTATGGCCACACATGGGCAGTTGACCTTTGACCTATGCAGAGTGTAGACTTAAAAAAAGGATTTGAATTTCTTCGAGAAACAGCATGAGTTTCCTCTCCAGGAAGAACGCATTAGGAAAACCAGTCACTTCATAAATGAGACCAGTGGGAGGCTAATAATATCTCTTCCAATGTCACTGTCTCAGAGACTTGACCACCCCAGGTATCCGGAAACTTCTGCCACCAACAAGCACCTCATGGCAGGGTGCTGGACTTGTTTTGAGAGTAATGTACTTTGACAATTTATTTTCGGATGTTTAAGAAAAAGGAAAAGCACAAGGGTATATAGGCATGAAAGTCAAGACTCCAGTGGCCCAGTTGTGTTGACTATTTTTTCCTTAAATGAATTTTTTTGTAATACTATATTTAAGGTGTCCTTGTTACAGTGTTAGTATATATTTACTTAGTAATTAGCTCTTGTGTTCAGTTAAAGTCATCACGAAATGGTGTTTTTCTTCCATATTGTGACATAGATCCATGTGAAACGGCTTCTGAAACAAGAAAAAGTTTTAAATATTTCTAAATAGAACTTGATTTTGTCCTTCAGGAATAGGGTTGAGAATCGAAAATAAGGTCAGAAATCTGATACTTATTTTAGAATTTCAATTCTGATTCCTCTTAATGTTTCCTTTGCGTGTATTTTAATATGACTTCAAACAATTCAAGCGCAAGATTAACATATCCTCGTAAACACTTTGGTTATTATGTCTTAAGTGAACGTAAACAGATGACAAAAAATGCTTGTGTAACAGTATATTGGATTTGTTCAGCTCTTAAAGTGACAGCAGCCTAATATTCCTGCTCACGTCTCTATGATAATGTTAATCAAACAACAAAAGAAAAAAATGCACTCGCTGTTCTTGACTGAATAACTTTTTGTAACTACACTAACCAAAATGATTATTAGGAATACCATACTGTGTTTGACCCCCTTTCGCCTTCAGAACTGCCTTAAATCTATGTGTCATTGATTCAACAAGGTGTTGAAAGCATTCTTTAGAAATGTTGGCCCATATCTTGCAGTTGATGGAGATTTGTGGGATGCACATCCAGGGCACGGACCTCCCGTTCCACCACATCACACAGGTCTGGTGACTTGTCATGTTCAAGAAACCAATTTGAAATGATTCAAGTTTTGTTCATGTCTAAGACTGTCGCTTTAAATGCTCAAGCTTATTATACCAGGATTGATTCTGATTGGCTGTCAATGTTTTTATCGTTCGTCAGGATAAAATAATTCCGAAAGTAGGGCTGGACGATTTTGGCTAAAATCATAATCGCGATTAATCGAACAAGTTACCTCGATTACGATAATTGAACGATTTTTTTTTCTCATATGTCACTGGCAAGGCTTATACTGTAAATATGTATGTATTTTTTTTTCTAATGAAAGAGTGCATAATCCTATATTTGTGATTCTAAAACAAGGAAACACAGATATAACCTACATGGCAAAATCATGTCGGTTTTAGGCTCTGAATTTCGGTTTCGATTATTTTTCGATTAATCGTCCAGCCCTAGTTGACGCTTTTATCCAATGTGACTTACAATTACTATACATGTTAGGGGTCGCACGCCCCTGGAGCAACCAGGGGTTAAGTGTCTTGCTCGGGGACACATTGGTGTCTCACAGTGGATTCAAACCCGGGTCTCTCACACCAAAAGCATGTGTCTTATCCACTGCACTATCACCACCCCTGTTTTTCTATTCAGAAAAAAAGTAATACTTGTGTAGGAATCAGTATTTTAGATGATATCACTCTTTATCAAGCTCTGATTTCTCCCTGTTTTCTTACAGCAGCCTGAATTCAATTGACCAGCATATCAAGTCCGCCAAGACCATGCCTATATACATTCCATGTTTATTAATAAATGCTGGTTCCTTATTATCCATCTAACACGAGGAGTGACTGTCTGCAGACTATTTTCATTCTCTGTAAAATGTGTGATTTGTTTTGAAGGCATTATCTGTGCTTTTCCGAATAAGGCATTAAGCTTCAGGCTCATCCCTATACTGTTTATTTTTTTTAGGTCAAGTTTATGGGGAGAAGCACTCCAAGTCTCCTGCTCTGTCCACATGGGGTGATCCTGTGCTGCTGAAAACCGAGGTCCAGCTGACAGCTTCTGAAGGTATTTTTGCTGTTATTATGAGTGTAGATTATGTTGTATTAAATGATGCAATTATGTTATGGGTTATATCACAGTTGTTTGTTTGTCATGGTTTATTTTAGAGGCTGAGTGCCATTGGGCAGACACTGAGCTGAACCGCCGGAGAAAACTTTTCTGCAGTAAAGTGGAAGGATATGGGAGCATTTGTAGTTGCAAAGATCCAGCCCCAATAGAGTTTAATCCTGACCCAGTAAGACACGCATCATTTGACTAAAATACCTTTATACAGTAGCGTTCAAAAGTTTATATTCAGTAAATCTTTAACCCTCAATTTACAGACAAGGCTTAAGACTAGTCCTGGACTAAAATGCATGTTTGAGCTGTTTTAACCGAAAGCAACTTCCATTGTATTGTTGAGGTTGTCGTTGTCAAGATACACGGCAATAATTTTTTGAAGGCCCTTTAAAAAGCTACTTAAATGTCCTAATTTAACTCAGGCCTAATCCTTGCTTAATCTAAGCCCCGTCTGTAAAACCAGGCTTATTATTTCTATTGCATTAAATTGATAAAATCTGTAATTTTTACGAATAATGCTGTTTTTTAACTTCAGAATCCTGAAAAAAGTATCACGGTTTTCACAAAAATATCAAAGCAACACTAAGTAAGATTTTTTACCTTAAAATAATGTTTTCAAAATCGGTTCCGTGATTCATCAAGTTATGACATGGTGAAATGCACATAGTTGCTGCATGGAAATGTTTCTTGAACATCGAATCCGCATATTAGAATAATTTTGAAGGACCGTGTGACTCTAAAGACTGGAGTAATGGCTACTGAAAATTGAGCTTTGCAATAATAGATGTAAATTACTTTTAAAAATATAAAACTGTTATTTCAAAAATTCAACAATATTTCATGTTAATGCTGATTTAACTGTATTTTTATCAAATAAATGCAGAGCAAAACAATCTTTCAGTAACATACAATCTTACTGACCTCAGACTTTCAGCGGAACATTAATTTTATTGAAACTTTTTTTTTTTAAGAAGATATTTCAAACTTGAGAAATACTAAAAGGATAATGTAATTCCAAATACAAAGAGTGGTACATTCATCAGAGTCAGATGCTGATATTTTACAATGATAAACTTTTTGTACCATGATGTTTTCTTTATCTATGGTATCAGAAACGTCACACAACAAAATGCATGATACCAAGACAGACTCTACAAGGTTTCTATACAAGTTTCCTTTTTTACTTTTTTTTTTCTTTTTTTCAAACTAGTGTTTAAACTTTCACTTTTTAGTAAGTGGTTGTTATATACTTCATCCTGAGATGACTTTAGATTTATATAAGCATTTAGACAGCAGAACAAAGTCTCTGTCTTAAATCTGTGTTGTTGACTAAACCTTTCCATGTCCTGTCTAGCTGCCTAACAACAATGTCTACAACATCCCAGTAGCTGTTATAGCTGGAAATAGACCAAACTATCTCTATAGGTTAGTAAACTTACATTACTTTGTACTTTACCACACTACCAAATCACCTCATGGATGTATTAGTTAAATTTATGCTCATGTATCAACACACACAAACATCATGGTTTCCACAAAATTATTAAGCAGCACTACTGTTTGCAACATTGATAAGAAATGTTTCTTGAGCACCAGATGAGCATATTGGATATTTCTTAAAGATCATGTGGCATGATTTCACATAAAAATATTTTTGTCTAGGTTTTGTTTTTTGTTTTGATTTGGCTTCAGTAGATAAATCAGAAACCCTGTAAGAAAGCATACCTTTTAATACCAGACTGATGTACAAGTCATGTTTGTTTCTCTAGAATGCTACGCTCTCTTCTTTCCTCCCATGGTGTCAATCCACAGATGATCACTGTTTTCATTGATGGATACTATGAGGTGCCCATCTCCTTTTCCTATTTTGTTCTCTCTTCTTCAATGCATTCTTTTCTTCTTCTTTTTTTAAGATGATTCATACATGTATACAGAATTAACAAAACCATTTTCTGCTTAGGAACCAATGGATGTGGTGGATCTCTTCGGTCTTAAAGGAGTTCAGCACACGCCTATCAGTATTAAAAACGCTAGAGTGTCACAGGTGATAGCTTTATTGTCTTTTTTTTCTTTGAAAGATGAATAAAAAAGTCTCTTAACATAATGGTCAGTTACAGCTGATTGCTGTGGGCTCAGGTTTAGTGTCAAAGTAATTGTTATCAAAGCATTTGAATGACCATAAAATGGTACTAATTTTCTCAAGTTCCTTTTGTCTCTACAGCACTACAAAGCCAGCTTGACTGCAACATTTAATCTGCATCCAGTAAGTAAATTTTCACCTGCCTTAGAATTTGTCTATAGTTACATTTGTAAAACAGCTTGCAAGTGTCTGACTTTGGGAAAATAATAATGTTTTAGGATGCAGATTTTGCCATTGTCTTGGAGGAGGACTTGGACATTTCCATAGATTTTTTCAGGTATGGATGTTGAATACAATATAATAAAAAATAGTATATTATATAATATAAAATTTGACTGAATTACACATGCAATACTAAATGATATTCGCTAGATGGCAGCAGACTTCTATATTATTTATCACAGGCTTGTTTAGAAATGAGTGAGTGCAGCATCATCTCAATGAATCTTAATAGAAAAGATTGAATGACATTTGACAGATCATCTCTAAATATCTTTACATGTTTGATTTATTTCTTCTCCCACATTTGTCTCTAGCTTTCTCAGTCAGACCATCCATTTGTTGCGGGAGGATGACAGTCTGTACTGCATTTCAGCGTGGAATGACCAAGTGAGTGGAAAAAAAGTTTTTTTATTTTGTATATGACTTGAAAATAGGCTGTTTACTTTGATAACACCTGGGGAGTAAATGCTGCCATAAGCTCTTTCTGTTGGTATATTTTTCTTCTGCTAAACAGTGGTTTGTTTCCTCAGCCTAAATTTCTCTAACCCTGCGTCCCAATTCGCCTACTTATACTACGCCCTAAAAGTATGTACTCTTCTTGTGAAGAAAAGGTACATACTTTTGAGTGTGTAGCAAAAGAGTAGGCAAGCTTTAGGACACACTACTTCATCATCTTTAACAGACACCTCTGTCGCGTGCATCCTATCACCGTAAACTCCCCTGTCAATCATCTCGTCGCAGTTAAAATCCTCCATTCAACATAATTTAATTTCCTACTGTTTCGGAGAGAAATGTTGTCACACGTTCATCTGCCAGTTGTAGGTCTTTCACGCGGAGTCTCTGTGATTATACAATTTGAATAATAATTTATTTAAAAGTTAATGGCTAACGTTACAAAAGTTCAGAATGCTTCTGCAGCTGCACTATAAAGTTGCCAATATTGAATAAATACATTTTCGTCAGGTTTGATACTGATAATTAAATAATTAAACCCCTTTATCTAAACCTCTCTACATAACCCTTGGACTCGCATGTCCTCCATTTCTGTAGTTTTTTAACACCTTTTCACTTTTGTTTGTAGTTCTAACCGAATCCTCGTCCAACGCGCAATGGGTTGTGGGCAATATAAGCCGTTAGAATGTGCATCGTTCTGCACTTCAGATTCTGACTGGATATAGTAGACCATCCGGGTCTCTTTGGAACACTCATTTCAACATACTACGATTTGGGACATACTAATTCTATTTTCGAATATTATTTAGGACGGATAGTATGCGAATTGGAACACAGCATAAGTCTTGAAAGGCCTTCAAGCAGTGCAATTGACCTTGTTGCTTTTCTGTTTTGTAGGGCTACGAGCACACGGCAGAGGATCCATCTTTGTTGTACAGGGTGGAAAGTATGCCTGGTCTTGGCTGGGTGCTTAAAAAAAACCTTTACAAGGATGAACTGGAGCCCAAATGGCCAACTCCTGAGAAGGTGAGGCTGCCTAATTCCCACATTTAGTTTATAAATTATGTCTAAACAGGGAAAATTAAAAGAATTACAGTTTATATGCAAAACCCCTCAAAAGTGATGTCTCATTTGGCACAATTTTCCACTCCATTTGCATGCATGAGAAAACTTCTAACAGTGATTATTCTTTCTTTCATTGGCAGTGGGGAATGCTGCTCTCACTATGGAATTTAGCATTTTGTTCTCTGATTTGAATAACATTGTTGACCTTTGAAGAGTCATCCTTTTATAGTGTCTAGAAACGACCATACAATCTATTTATTTAAACTGGAGCATATAGTGTCTTCATTTTGAAACTATGAGAAGAAAATTGTCAGTTTTGCATACTGTTCTACATACACTACCATTCAAAAGTTTGGGGTCTGTAAGATTTTAAAGTGTCTTATTTTATTTTGGTGCTCAAGAAAAAAATTGAATTATCAATGCTGGAAACAAATAGTTGCAGTTTCTGCTTAATAATTTTGTGGATTTAAAAAAAATACAAAAAAAAAATTAATGGAATCTTGTGTACCATAAATGTAAATAAATGTCTTTACTGTCACTTTTAAACGATTTAATGTGTCTGCAGAATAAAAGTATTCATTTGTTTAAAAAAAAAAATAATGACATCAAACTTTTTAACAGTAGTGCATCATTTAAATATAAACCTGCCTTTGGTATCGTTTTGGTTTGTTTGTTTCTTCTATTCGTATTGTCGCCATCCTTTAGCTATGGGACTGGGACATGTGGATGCGGATGCCAGAACAGAGGAAGGGGAGAGAGTGTGTCATTCCTGATGTCTCCCGCTCTTATCACTTTGGCATCATCGGCTTAAATATGAATGGTTACTTCCATGTAAGTTTACTTGCAACGGTTATTTTATTATCTTAATTATTTTATTGACTAAGAGTATTTTGAATCTACGACTCTGTGAATGCAGTGATGCGGTGTTTATTTAAAATGTCAAATATAATAAATAGACAATTCAATGAAATGCATGTTTCTTTACAGGAAGTTTACTTTAAAAAGCACAAGTTCAACACTATTCCGAATGTTCAGATGAAAAATGTAGATAGGTATGTATTGTTCCTGCTGATTCTTTATTGGCCTCTTTGTCTATTATTTATATCATGTTCAATATTTTTTTATATATATATTCTCTCAATTTTTACAGCTTGAAGAAAGATGCTTATGAGATTGAAATCCAAAACCTACTCCGGTAATTTTATCTGAAGGTCCAAGTCCTTCATTGTAGAAATTGCATCATTACCAGAACTACAGTAATCATTTGTGTGTCTGCAGTGAGGCTGAGGTTCTGGACCACAGTAAAAACCCATGTGAAGACTCATTTATCCCAGACACTGAGGGAAAGACCTTTGTAATGTTCATCAAAATGGAGCTGGAGACCGATACAAACACCTGGACAGAACTGGCAAAGGTATGTGAATATTCTTTGCTTAGATATAAATAAGACATTTTGTTTGAGCATCTCAAAGAACAAACGGCTGCATTTCTGAGCAGGTTATCCACTATTTTGCCTGCATTTATTGTTCCAGTGGGTTGCAATGAATCTGTTGAATGAGATCTGTGGCCTGTTTATATGTTGGAGAGACTGCAAGGGCAGATAAATGGCTTAGAGACACTGAGAAATATAAGGGATAAGATATATAAATACTGAGGTGAGAGTAGTATTAGGTTATGGCCTCATTTTGTTTATTGCCTATAGTGCCTGCACGTGTGGGACCTGGATGTACGAGGTTATCACAAAGGACTCTGGAGGCTCTTCAGAAAGAAGAACCATGTCCTGGTAGTTGCTGTTCCAATCTCCCCGTACTCGTGAGTATACATTTAACAAATGATTTATCTAATTTCCAAGGACTCGAACACAACATTTTTTATATCTGATACTGTTTTTTATTAGAAATGTTCTATCAAAAAATACAACATTACATCAATGAAACCAAAAACACAAGATAAAGTATAGGTTGAACCATCTAATGCTGCTAGCTTCACTGGATTTTTGGCTCATTCTTCCTGGCAGATTTGTTTCAGGTTGTTCAGTTTAGTCCGATTCAGGTGTGTGCCCCAAAAGTGTCACACATTCGCAGTTGGGTTTTAGGTTTAGACTTTTTGTTCTTAATTGTTGTTTCCAAGCCATTTTTTTCTATATTTAGTTATATTCAGACCTTATCATTATACCTTAACTTTTCTAGGAAACTTATTTTACTTCATTTAAAATGTGTGCATGCATGTTTTTAACTTTCTTTGCATGACCTTCACTGCATCTTTTTCCCCCAGTGTTAAGAAGCCCAATAATGTCACTCCCATTCACCTGGAGCCAGCACCTAAAGAGGAGGGACCCCCTGTGGAACAGATTTAAAACACTACTAATCCCACCCAAAGGGCCTTTCCTAACCACTAAAAGACAAGGCCTATGTCAGGCTGATAATAGGCCTTATGTTACTCTCTAAGGCTATTGCAAGACAAAGTATTGGATGTACCATCCTGTGCTGGTAGCCTCTGAACTACAGGCTCTTTGAAACTAGAACGACATGAGTGTGGATTTCTTACAACGGTGTGTGACGTGACCTTCTCTTGTTGTTGGTATGTATTTTGCATTGGGAGCATTTCCTGAGGTCATGAAATTTCATATGAGTTTATGCTGGAAAGTTTGTTTTTAGTAAAGAATTGATAGATGTTTTAAAGCATTACCAGTGCTGGTTTGAGTTCCTGAATGTGACAGCAGATTATGTCAAATCAGGATTGCAAAAAGGGATTAAAGCTGACTTTTTTTTTTGAGTGCTTTGGGCCGTCCTGCACATACGTTTTAACATGTCTATTTATTTTGTCAATATCAAGATAACTGCAGGTTTATTTTTACCTAATGAAATCACTTTTACACAAGAAAATGCATTAAGAAACACAAGGCTTACATTTGTTTGCAAATGAGCTATGTACAGACATATATATGTACAGACATATATATTTTTAGAACAAAATATTATGATCATATTTTTATTAGTTTGATTTTTTTTTTTAGTGGCTGAAAACATAAGCAGTATCTCTGTATAACACATAATGACCTTTATTGGACTGCACAGTCTATATGATTGTTCTTTTTTTTGTGTCTTTCCAGCAAGATTTAAGAATTGTCTTTCAGAGAATGATAGTTGATGCTGCTTAGTTGAGAACTTTGTCACAGCCACTAAAGAAGCTTACATGAGCAGAGTGGAGGTTTAACACTTGAAATCAATGCAATCTCAGTTGCACCATAGATCTACCCCGTGTTAAGGTGAGTTTCTGTAAGTGAAGATGTGATGAAAAATTGATTTCTCATGCAATAATGTCCAAATCATTTCATGGAGGAGATTTCACATTTGATCGCTGTGGGTTTCAGTGATCAGTGCTAAAATCACTACTGATGTTTTATTTGATGCCACTAAACATTTTCATAATATCTGGAATGTGCAATACCTTAATCATCTCAACATATTATTGTGTACTCAAGTTTGCAGAGGTTGTGTCTAATATGTCAGATTATCCAACAGTTTTGTATTTTAAGTAGTTGAAATTGATTGGTTTTCTTGTATAAAATAAAACTGTTTTCTTACTTTTTTCCCTCTGTCTATTTTTTTCTTTATTTCCGTGGTTGTCTTTCTTAAATTTGTATTAAGTTTTGCTGTAAATATTTGTTTTTTAAAGTTTGCTGGATGCAAAATAAGGACAGTTACTTTAGTGATTTGTTGAATCATGACATAAATTGAAATGAGATCTAATAATTATAATTGTAATATTTTGATAATGTGGCAAGCAGTGATCTCAACCTCTGAACAGAAGAGAGTCTGCTGGAAAATGAGAACAAGACAGAGCTCATAATAAAACGAGAAACAACATTGGCATAGCACTCATACACTCATAATTGAAGCGACACGGTCGCGAGCTGATCATAGCTGTACAGGGTGGGTTTTTATTTCTCTTTTATGTACAAACTTGTATCAGATTAAGATGGAGAGACTCAATAAGAAGTGACAACGTGTATAATTCTACAGGACATTTCTGAATGGTTAGTTGAAAAAATTAGGTTGTGGAGTTATCATCTAGTCAGGCATAAAAAAAGCTTGGTTCTGGTTGTTTGTCAGTTTTTATTTTATTTATTTAGTTATTTTTCTCAGTGGCAGTAAGAAACAATGGAAAGATACCAGGCTACTTATAAACATAACACTAAACCGCCAACAGGTGGTGACAGGCGGCCGTTTTAATGAGTGAGTCATTGATTCATTAATTCAAACGATTCGCTTAAACGGTTGATTCATTCAATAATGAGACAGATGTCAATGAATGGGTCATTGAATCTTTGACTCAATCAGTTTGTTCAAAATACTGAATCATTTAGTAATGAAAACAGGATGAGTGTTCCTGTGAGATTCAACGTGGTTCTGTTGTGATTTTTGTTTGGAGCTGAGCTATTTTCTCTGCTGAAACGGAACAAAAACAGCCAATATTGCATCTAATCTAAAATGTAAGTGACTAAAATTTTATTGTATTGAACTGTTGTAGGAAATCAGTTTCACATTTTCAGTCGTGATG
>JAOTRC010000004.1:18563737-18574098 GCA_027497675.1 Cyprinella lutrensis
GTGCGCGTGCGCGTGCGTGTGCGTGTGTGTGTGTGTGTGTGTTAGACAGAAAGCAAATGACTGGTGATAGCTCTCATTTGATGACATGTACTTTACTTTGCACAAAGACATGACAGAGACAGAGGGATCCAGAAATGTAAACACAGGGTTTTAGGAGGTTGATATCTGGTATAAAAGCTCTGTAACAGATCTTGTGCTTGCAGCACATGCAGCTCATGCAGCACTTTGACAGCGTACTGAAGGAGATGAGGAGGCCAGTTTCACACAGGAAGAAGAGAGGGAGGGGAACAAATGAGTGTGTGTCTATCTAAGATGTGTTTGACCACAGTCCTTTGAATCAGCACACACACAAACTGTCCTATTGTGTCAGAGCTGATCGTACTATAGCTTTGACCACAGACTGAAGGTGTTTTTTAAGCAAACTATATCATAGTGACCCAAACAACGTACAGGACAAAACATTGCTGCTTTCATTGGATATGCCCAGTGAAGAGGAAACAAGCAGTCTAAGTGTCTCTGAATGTTAAACAGGCCCACAGGTAGAAACATCCTGAAGGAGAGACACATGTCAGACAGGAAGTGCCATCTGTATGGTAAGGCTATCTGACCAAATTCTTTTACAGTCCTCTTAAATTTTATTTGCAGATTACTTGTGAAAATGATTACATGCAGTATGTTTGACGTGTCATTTGCTGTAAACTGGTTTAACCGGTTGACATTCTATAAGATGTAACAATTTGGCAGGTAAACAGCAGGCAAACCTTTCATTTTGAGAATAACTTTACTTAAAGGAACCATTTCAAATGCAGTTTGTTCCTGTTTGTGTGTGTGCCTATTTAAATGGGTCATATTATGCTATTTTAAAAGTTCATTATTTTGTTTATTTTGTGTAAAATAATAGGTGAACATACTTTAATTTAAAAAAAAAACGTCTCAGGTTACAACTGTAACCTATGTTCCCTGAGAGCAGGGAACGAGTCACTGTGTCAACGAGTGACTGTGTCAACGCTTTAGGGAACGCCTTCACGTGAACCGGTGCCTAAGGCTATGTTTACACGGAAACAATTCTGAAAAGAAAACGCAAAAGTGTTGTTGCGTTATCACTTTTTATTCTGTGTTTAGATGAGCATTTTGGGTGGGAAATCCACGAGCAAATAATGACGCAAAAAGTGTGTGAAATTCAATGTAGTATGCACTCCAGGTGGCTAGGAGTGCATAGTACAACAACACCAAGTCCATGTGCCTGCATACAACCTTCACTGTCAAGCAGACTTTTGCGTTTTTACCCTTTACATGGGAACGCAGTGGTGGAGCATTTTTAAGATTTCCACTCTGGAGGGTGGTTTCACTTTTTTGAGTTTTTTAGCCTCAAAAACGCTGTCGCTGTGTAAACGAAAGTCACATCCGATAAAATATTTTTACATTTTCACCCACGAGCGTTCTCGTGTAAACAGGGCCTGAAATGCTTATCTAATCACGCCAATACTATTGGCTATGCCAATTGGCTACAGCCTATTACATCATCATTAATGCGACACGGAAGTATATAAGGGGAGCCTGGAGAACATTGTCTGAGGGGACTGTTCAGTTAGGCATCCCCGAGGCACGGCGGAAAGACGCAGTGTCTCATTCCCTGTTCTCAGGGAACAGGTTACAGTCGTAACCTGAGAAAGTCCCTTTCGAAAGGGAACTCACACTGCATCGATGCCACTTTGGGGAACGATCTACCCACGCAGCCATGCCGAGGGGAGTGCATGCCAAAATATGGCTGTGACAAAAAAAAATGTAAAAAAAAAAAGCAATTACATTGAAATGGGAAAAACACTCCCCCTTCGGGTCACATACAGGCTGTTACTGAAAGTATTCCCCACAGCCAATACCTGTTCTTCATGCTAAGGCATAACAAAAAAAAAAAAAAAAAAAAAATTGGTTCCGGTTGTTTGTCAGTTGAGGTCATGGGTCGGCCAGAAATTATTTTTTTTAATTATTTTTTTTTTTTCTCAGATACTAGGCTACTTATAAACATAACACTAAACTGCCAATAGGTGGAGGCAGGCGGCCGTATTAATGAGTGAATCATTCATTAATTCAAACGATTCGTTTAAACGGTTGATTCATTCAAGAATGAGACAGATGTTAATGAATGGATCATTGAATCTTTGACTCAATTCGTTCAAAATGCTGAATCATTTAGTAATCAAAACATGATGAGTGTTCCTGTGAGATTCGAAGTGGTTCTGTGATGTTTGTTTGGAGCTTTTTTCGCTGCTGAAAAGAACAAAACCAGCCAATATTGCATCTAAAATGTAAGTGACTAAAATTTTGTTGTTTATTGAACTGTTGTAGGAAATCAATGTCACGTTTTCAATCGTGATGGTATTCAGAAAAAGTAATCGAGACTGCTTAACACATGTTAAAATATAGAAACTACACATTTTGATGCTTTATAGGCACTATGTTGTTAACTGTGTGTGTGTGTGTGCTGCGCTCATATGTGTAGATTTCTCCTCGAGAGGCGGCGCGAGCGTCAACGGCGCAACTAATACATTTACGTCAGTAGGCTAATACATTTATTATCCACAATCGATCGCAACTTACAATAAGTTTAATAAAATCAGAATCATTCTCTCGGTTTAGTGATTCCCTAGTTATTATTTTTTGTTTGTTATTGATGTTCTTATCAGGCAAGTAAAATTCTCTTTTACTTGTCCTTCAAAATTCCATTTGTCACGGACAAGCGGACCGGGCTCTGGAGATACGAAGCGCGGCAGGCCGCAGGTTAGAGTGTTTTGGATTGCATAAAATAATAAAATAAACGAACAAATACATGGCGAAAGAAGTGGTAGACAGCAAAAGAGGGGATTGGGATTTGGGATGATTTTTAATGAAACTTTGGAGGCGGAAGGAGGTACACTTTAACGTATCATGTGGCGTGTGCATGCCTAATGCATGCATTTGTATGTGTGCATATATGAATAAAAGTGTCCTAAATGACAAAAAACAAACAAACAAAAAACAAAAAAACAAAAAAACAAAGACTATGTACAATTGGTCAGTTTGACGAACAATGTGTGAAATAGTTCACCTCAAAGTTTTTTTTATTCGTGTATTTATTTAATTTTTATTATTTCTTCCCCAAGGTCATAAAATAAATTTGGGTCGCACATAATTGGACTGGGTCGGTTGGAAACTGGAACCAAACAATTTTTTTTTATGCCCCATTGATTAGCACACTCTGTCATGATAATCTTATAAATCATGTTCCCGGGGGCAGGGTTAATGTCAATTTTAGGGTTAGTGATGTCACTAACCTGTGAAGAAGCTCATTGTAGTCCCTACCAGCTGTTGTAGTCCTTAAAAAGTGATTTCTGCAAAATAAATGAAAATATCTCCCTTTGCTTTGAACTTTGAGCGTCTTAACTTTGCAGATGTTGTTTATGCTCAAACAGCAACATTACACACTAAAGTTTAAAAACGAGGGAACCCCTTTAAAAGAGGTAAACATAGCTAAAATCTAACACTACAGTACATCAAAGCTATAGTCAGCTTGAGATCCTTACCATAAACTATAACCTTAAACTATCTTTCTTTGTAGTAGGCCTAGAGAATGTTTTATGAGCAGTAGGATCCTATAAATACTAATACTGAATTTTATGTCTATGAAGGATAAACACAGAGCCAAAGCATAACCAAAACAATATTATTCTTCCAAACATGCATGCTTTTTTAGTTTTTTTATTTATTTTTTTTACTGCTAGAGGGCCAAAATATACTCAATGGTGTACCTTTAACTTTTTATAGTTCATTTCCAAGCAGTTAAACAATGTATTCTTAGTGTGTTTATTTTTAAAGATTAATTATTGAAAGGTTACACTTAAAATTATATTTATGTTTTTTTAAAATAGTTTTTCTGTAAAAAAAATACACATTTATTTTATTTTTAAAACGATAGTTTCCTGTTAGATAAGCAGACAGCACAGCAGGCAAATTATGTGGAAATCTGAAGCAACCCACAAAGGAAATGGTGTGACTATTGAAATCAATGCAAATGTTGTGTGGTTGATCCCGTGTGTAAATGTGATTCGACTATATGTGCCAAAGTTGTGTTGGTGTTTTCATGATGATGCAGACCGCCAGCTTGAGTAGGTGTTGTTTTTGTAGAGTGAGATAGGCCTATAGCGTATGTGAAACTTAATAGTCAAAAACCTTTTGCAATATTTTGCATTTGTCTTTTAAAACTATTAACTCATCCTGATTCTACGCGAAATCAATTTTTTCTCATCCTGATTCTAAATGAAATCAATGAAGGTCACACTTCTTTACCTGTTATCCTTTCTTCTCAAGAGATTCTTGAGATTGATGTCCTGTTACGTTATTTGTTTAAAAAAATTTTTTAGTATCTTCTGTTTACAAACCTAAGTCACTCATATATATCACTCTTATATTCAATATAGGAATAGATTTGTATGGTGCAAAAAAAAAAAAAAAAATGTATGACACATTTCTGCAGGAACATGTTCCTATCTCTCCCTAAACTCATTTTCATGTATAAGAACAGCTTGTGTGACATTAAGCGTTTCAGTGCAAAACAATTATTGCTTCTCTATGTAAATGAACTCGATCTCTGGTTATAAAATTACTTTCTCTTGTACAAAGGGAATACAGCAACATTTTTATTTCATTATTTTGGATTACATTACACGCTCAGGGAGAAAAAAAAGAAAGATTACAGTTATGTAACATCCCATTTCAAAATCAAATAACAGACAATTTTATAATATCCTTGTAATCTTACAATAGTAGATTAATATCTACAGTTAAAATATTATCTAAGCTTAGCTTGTGGTATAAACACAAAATACATAATTTTAAAGAAGTAAAATGAAACTTTTAGGCTGCTTTTTGGTCCAGGTAGCAAAAGAGATACATAGACATTCCCATCGCTGCCAACTAGAAAACAAAATACATTGTCAATTGTTGGTAAATAATGCATCTGTGGCATATGATTGAAGTGCCTATAACATGAAGGACATTTAAATGCATTTTGAAAACTGTTAAGATAATAATGCCCCTCGCTACACCTTTTGCTGGACATGCAAAGTGGTAAATTGTTCTCAAATAGCTTAACAAATCATGATAAAGGCTATAGTCAAATCCTGAGAGCTGCTAAATCCTGAGAGCTGATAAACCCAATACGCTTCTTTCAATACATTTGTTGTTGTAACAGCATGATGGATGTGTTATGTTTACCTCAATGGCAGTGACTCCAGCAGCTATTCCTCCCACAATGTCAACGTTCCTCTGGGTGACCTTAACAATTTGTTTAAAACAGCCCTGGGAAGAGAAACCAATATCAGATGAAAGGGCCCAAATACCTAATCAGCTTGGCTCATGAATATTAATAAGGACACATTCGCCTAGCAATTCCTGCAGAACGGATGGTAAGTGGACACTAGCATTAGTTGGTTATGATGCCTTCAGCCAATCAGAGCTGTCATCATGACATTTTCCTCTTACCCCATAGTGATTGGTTGATTTCTGAACCACATACTACTATTACTATGTCTACTACCATTTATTTCTGGTACAGAACTAAAAATAATAGTTTGCTAGAATCCGGTTTCAAATTCAGGATTAATGAGTCCATCAAGTAAGCTCATAATATCTTGATTGTGTGTTCCGAATGGTCGAGCGAAGTTGTATTTAAGAGTTGGAAACTCAAGAATTCTAGATGATAGACAAGTTGCAGAGACTTTGGTCATGTCGATTTGAAACATTGCAGAAACATAATAATAATATAATTGCAATAATAAATTAAAATTATGTGACAACAAGTACCAGTTTATCAAGTAGCATTTCAGACGCTTTTATAAAAAATGGCCATGGCCACTCTTACATTAAAAATATGATCTTTAATAGAGCATATTGAGGGAATAGAAGTGTGTAGTGAAATATAATGTTTGATTTTGAAAGTTATTTTCATTTTGCATGCTGTATTTCATACATTTTCATAATTCTAAATTCAGATGTAGTTACTTGGCTACTTCAGTGTTATGTTTTCGACATATTTTTAGGAATCCATGGCATAAGGTACGAGTTTCCCAGGTGCACTTTAATGCAGCATCAATCATATGCTATGTATGGCTCAGATGATTGGCTCAAAACAATATTGCTAGGTGCTGCTATCAGAATTATCGACTTCCAAATGGGAACCAGAGATTATTTTGATACCAAAGAGTTGGGATGACCCAACCTTTCCACATGCTGAAGTAGAAAAATTTTCAGTAGTAAAAGGTAATCATTTAGCAGTTGCAGACTGGTCATATGCATTTGCAAATGTTTGTACATGTTTTTATATGGACAAAAGCTCATGTATTAGCAAGTACTTTAACGTGTCAATTCTAAAAACATATAGAATATATATAATTATTTGCCAAAAAAAAAAAAAAAAAAAACTAGTTTCTATGCCCCTGGTAATATAGCACATACTGTACTAGCAGCTTGAAACATTTCCAAACTCTTTTGCAGTGGAATTATTTGATAGAACTGCATGTTTCTCACCACCACATTACTGAAATTAGCATTGTCCTCATCACAGGGGAAGAGCTCGGGACCTACACAACAGGTCGGAGGGTAAAGGACCCCATTCTGCTTATAGTAGTAGGATTCAGTGAAGTCTGTGTAGTTGCTGAAGCCACAACACTGCAACTGTTACACAAAATGAAAGGGCATAGGAGTCAGTTCCACATTCACAAATTTGTAAGGCTAACATATCTATGTTACCATGTTATATTGATCTGTAAAACTCTTAAAGGGTTTTCATTTGACTGTCAAAATTGAGACAGTCTGTTTAGTAAGCTAATTTTCACATACTGTCACCTACACCACACTGGATTTAAAGGCACTTTTGTCCAGGAAATTTGACATGATGGATTAATCGTATTTGACCACATACTGAAAAGCCTGAGGCACAGATCGATACTCATCTATGCATGCATTTGGTTGGCTGTGGCTCACTGTTGTCATGGTTGAGTTCCACAAGCCTGTGAGGATTTGATCTTTCCCATACTGCTCCTTCAGTCCTGGTATGGCCCACGCTCTTAAAATGATCTCAGTCTTTCAAAATCACAGACAGAAAGGGACAGATGAAAAGGCACACATGAGAATTCAGAAGGAAATAGAAACTCGTAGATTAAAACACAAACATACACTTTTTTTCTCTTTTACAGCAAACTGCTTTCAACACTGTCTCCACAAAGCCACTAGCAATTACATTTATCATGACTTGATGAAACAAAGGCTCTAGGCAGGAAAGTCATTGCTCTGCAATACATTTTTATTTTTTTGTGATAATTTTAAGGTTATTTCTTTATATATTGATACTTTTGGCTATCAAAGATATATATATATATATATATATAAAATGTATTCGTGCAAGCATATGTTAAATGCATGAGTATAGGGCTGTCAAAGTGGCATTTACATACATATTTTATTTGATTTTTACAATAGGCCTAGGCTTTACAATACACTTTACAAAACAAGTTACAAATAGTTTGCAATATGTTTCCATTGGATAAATTGTTAAAATTGTAAAAAAAAAAAAAAAAAAAAATGTTTAGACCTGTCCCAACATTTAGAAAAAGACCTAAATGTTGGGACAGTTGCTATATTATTGAATTAGAACACATTTACACATAATTCTGTGATGTGCATTTCCTGTGCACTTTGATGCTCAAAGAACACCATTACACAATTACTCTCACGCCTATTATTTGGTGTTTTTTAGAACTGAATGAGTGATAAATATGGAAAATAATGTGAATACATTGGTGCGTATCGTTCTCTCTCTCTTCCCTCACTTATTTCTCCCTTCTGTCTGATTAGTTGAAATGAGTTTTATTTACAAGGGCTCTGTTGCTAAGTGTTACGTGTGTATAGTATGTGTGTTTGTTGGAAAAGGTGCGGTCAGCAAGTGTGGTCTTCAGCACAGCATGCCTGTGGGGATGTGTAGACAAAACACGATTAAAAGTGCTCCCCCTCCCACCTATGAAGCAGTGGAAGCTACACAGATCAGTTATTCCATGCAAGATAATCCATCAATGTCTGGTGGAATTCTCTCACAATCTAGACAGGACAAAGCACTTTATGGCAAAGGAGCGATTCCTAATTGCTGATCTGAGACCAGTGCATACGGCACAGAATTCCATTTATAACGTCGACTGAAAGTAATACAATATAAGAACGTAAATTGGATGAGCTTTTCTTATCATAATAACAATCTTTAATTCAAACAGTGAAAATGTTATTGCCAAACGACACCACGCCAGCTAATGTTATTGAAATGAGAGTGATTCCATTTTGGATCTGACAATAAACAGCTCTGACCAAGTGAACATTAAAAAACGTAATCTCCACAATGGTTTGGCTTATTCCATAACAATTTTACATGTTAATGTAAACATGCAGTGCTATTCAGTTCCAAACTGTATGATTCTTATGACTTTGTGAAGCCTATTTCTTATCGTAACTACAATGGAGCAGCTGCTCAAAGACTTGCAAATGAATTATTAAAACACCAATTTCTTCTGTCACGATAATAAATAAATGAATGAATGGATAAATGTGTGATGGTGACAAACAGCACATTAAATGGGCATTTGGATGCTTAATCATTCCTCCAAATGATTTAGTCGACGTATAATTCACAAAAATGTCCTGCACTCTTCGTTTCTGGTGACTCCCCAGTAGCATTAACCGCCCTAGCTTGTTGATGAAGTACCACATTTCATCCAGATAGCTATACAAATGATGTTTCATCAACAAACTGATTCTACCCTTGCATAAATGCCTAGAAGACTATTTTAATTCCCAATGGAGTAGATCCGCGATTACCAAACACCCCAAATATACAGTGTGATACATTTTTCATTACAAATTATGACACCATAATGACTGAGACTAAAGTACACTTACTATTTAGCATTTAGCCTTTTGCATTTAGCATTTAGCCTATTTTTTGTGTTTTGTATGGTATGGTATGGTAAGTTGTGCAAAACCTGATGATCTTTTATGCAATAATATTTGACCTTGAATTAACATGGTTAATGTAATTTAATTAGTGATTCGAATTAAAATGTATTAAAGATTATTAAATTAAACTTAGAATATTAAATAATAATTTCGTATTTATAGGCGCCTACACTCAAGGACACCTTGACAATCATCATTAAACAACAAATAATCATTATTACAGAATGGGCAGACTGGATACAAGCATCACATAAAAGCCTGTCTAAAAAGTTTGATCTTAAGACAAGATTTAAAAACAAGCAGACTTTCATTGTTTTGCACATCCGGGGCAACAAGTTTCATAAATAAGGAGCTGTAAGACTAAAGGCTCAGGACCCCATAGAAGTAGTACAAATTCGAGGAACAAAAATTGTGAATGCAGCAGATAACGTACGAGTACAAGTGTAGATATGAATGAGGTCAGATAAGTATGAAGGGCAAGATTATTGCGTGCCATGTAATGTCAGTAAGAAGAAGGATTTTCAACTCAATAAAATATTTAACTGGGAGCCATTGCAAGTGTTGTAATATGTTCTGCAAATACTTTGAGCAGCTGAGTTCTGTACTTGCTGGAGTTTGTAGAGAAGCTTTGAAGGCAGGCCATAAAAAAGAGCGTAAAAGTAATCAATTTGAAAAGTATTAAAGCATGAACAAGAATCGCAGTGATCTTTACTGAGAGTGCCGGAAAAAAGTGAAACCCAAACTTTTAACCTGTTTCGAAACAGACACTGGAAAGTGAGGAACATTTAGAATTGACCAGATTGTTTTTTAAACCAACAAGAAGAATGTCAGTTTTACTGCCTTTAAGTTAAAGAAGATTTGATGTAAACCACTCTCAGCTAAACAATCTGAGAGGATAGATGGAAATACAGGTAAATTTGGGTGTCATCAGCATAGCAGTGGAATTAAATACCAAATTTCCTAAAAATATTACCAAGGGGTAAAAGATAAATAATGAATAAAAGAGGACCCAAAACTAAGACCTGCTGAATACCAGTACTGACATATAAAAGCTTTGATCTAAACTGCTTCAGCTGTACAAATTGAGTACCACCTGTAAAATAAGATAGAAACCAACCAAGTCAAGGAGGTTGATTCCAATAGACTCCAATCTGTCTAACAGTATCATATTAGATAGCATCAAATCCTGCACACAAATCGAGCAGAATAGATACAAGTCCAGTGTCTTCAGCTGACAATAAGTCATTAGAGATCTTTAAAGGACAAGTTCGGTATTTTACAATTAAAGCCCTGTTTTAAGATCATCCCTGATGAAATAGAATAGTTAA
>JAOTRC010000004.1:18630132-18640929 GCA_027497675.1 Cyprinella lutrensis
TCTCTCTCTCTCTCTCTCTCTCTCTCTCTCTCTCTCTCTCTCTCTCTCTCTCTCTCTCTCTCTCTCTCTCTCTTTCAGACAGACACACACACAGACAAGAGTGCCTGCAGTCACCTAGTTAAATATTTGATGCGGTTGTCGAGGCAGGTTATGCGGCATGGCGCTGCCTCACGCCACCGATGTAATATTCATAAAGCAGACTCCGCTAATGACAATCAGGGCCTTTGAAGTGATGGCGAGACTCAGTACAGAGTGTGAGAAAATGCCTCTTATGAAAAAAGAGAGAGAGTGGAGGAAGGTGGCGGCAAGGGAAAAACATCCCTGAAGCATTATAGCGTGAGCTGAGAGTGTAATCTTTGAATATTAAATGAAAAATCTGAGCTTTAATGCAAGGACTCCTCTGTGTGATCTCATTACAAACTAACACATGATTTACACAGACTTTTCAAAGCACAGAGGCGGCATAAATGTACTTGCACAGCACTCACAATCGTGGGAATCACATGATTGATGGTTGATTGTTGCAGTGGACACGAAGAAAGACTGGATGCATTAATAGATACATTAATATATAAAAATGAAATTTAGTGACTGTAGTATGTTTTGTCCTAACTATCCATTCATAAAAATGCAATTCATACAACTTAAATCCACCTTTTCTATGATGAACATGTTTTTATTTTTAAAAAAATTAAATAAAGTTAATTTAGATTTTTTTCTTTGGTTGGTACTGGTTGTACAATGCTATTTATGAACTAATAATTCATGACATATGAAGAAAATACTTTTAACCTTATTGTAAAATTGCAAACTTGTAACTTTTTTGGAATAATTAATAGTGTGTTATTGTATTTGCATTGCTCCTTTTTACCACATAAATGAGTAATTAAACATTTCCAGAAAATGGCTTAAAACTTTTCAAAACCATAAACCATTGTGATAATTCTATTGTGGACATTCTTATAAATCATATATTATACAATTATTATAATTTATAATTATTAATTATAAATTAATTATCATAATTATATAACATTGTGCACACACACACACACACACATATATATATATATATATCATATTTATATACACTAACCTAATTGTTGTTTTTACAGTAGTTCCCATTCGAGGGAACGCAAACTGCGTCAAATGACACTTTGGGGGGAACACCCCTAAGCGTAGCGCCTCTGAAGCATGAATGAAACTAAGCCAATCTCCAATTGGTGTTGCGGCAGAAGCTATAAAGGGACACCGGCACACATGAGATGTCAGCTTTTTATTCGTCAGCAACAGTTCGGTGTCAAACTGTCTGTCCTATTAGTTGATTAGATAATTGCATTAATGAGAAATTGATCAGGGGTCCCTAATAATCCTTTAGGTGAGTGAATATATATATACACACACATGTGTGTGTGTATACCTCTTCACTAACCCACTGATCTTGAACAAAGGAAACAATATAATCTCCCCATAATGCATCAGAAGCAAAGATAGAAGAGAGTTTAAGCTTTTTGTGATGGTCTCCAATGGCTATCTGTAAAACCACCTTTTATCTTTTCGTCTTTCTCTGAAGTTGAAAAAGCAGAGAAATCTACTGAGTTTCGGCTGCCTATCTCTCTTCATTCAGTTCTTATCTCTCTCTCTCAGATAAGTTTTATGGAGAATAAATGAATGAATCTGACCTCCACATCTTGGTGAAAATAAATAGCGAAGAATATGATTAAAAATGCCTGATTATCATCAGACATCATTTTCTTGGATATCTGAATGTATAACCACACTCGTGCTGAGAGCAGTGGCAGACCATTATATGAAAGCATTACACCACATTTCTCATATTAGGACACATACCCACTGTTTATTGATGTTTTCTATCTGTATTATGAACCTTGACATATTTGGATCGGTTTTGCATTTTAATACCCTCATACCTCATTATGGTAGTTGATAAAGTCGTTTAGCCGATAACTCGGATCCTGCAATGCAGCTGTAACAAAATCATTTGTAGTTAAAGAGACGAATTGAATGCGGAATGCTTTTAAAATAGACAGGGCAATTTAGAGTTTCTCAGGGTGATTATTGTAGAGCCTTGAGCAAGTGATGCAATAAATCAGAATTAATTGCTTTGTGAAAACATCAATAGATGGCCAAGTTTTATTTTGTGTCACAGTTTTTTTACGATTGTTTACACACTAAAATTTCCACATAATTTGCAAAATTCTACTCCAATGAGCAAAACACCTCCACAGATTTGGACAACATTACACACAATGTCTGCTTCACCCTTTTTTTGCAAAATATTACACACAGTGATTTGTAAATCTCTACACACACCTTAGACACAGATAAAGATTGTGAGCTTACTTCCTTGTCATTACAAAGCCCTGGGTTGCCAATGACCACACTAATGAACGAATTAGATACTCACATCCACCAGGTGTGGAAGCACCCATGTGCTAATTTTAAAACGGAGCACCTGAGTGTGTTATAAAAGGCAACAGGTAAGTTCACCTGTCTTCAACAAAAATGGATGGAGCTAGAAGTAGAAGAAGAGTGAGAATGAAAGGGGGAGCTCAAAGAGGAGATGAAGGAGGTAGAGGAAGAGGAGAAGTAGATAGAGGAAGAGGCCCAAGTAGAGGAAGAGTTAGAGAAGGACTTAAAGAGTTGATAGAACCTGAACAAAGAAGACTAGGATCAAATCTGACTCAAGAAATTTGTGCAACACTTATTGATAATGTTATCAACCATGGACTGACTGACTGATGGAAGCTGACAAAGAGATACTGTAACTGAACCGACTGTTGTTGTTTTTACAGTAGTTCCCATTCGAGGGAACGCAAACTGCGTCAAATGACACTTTGGGGGGAACACCCCTAAGCGTAGCACCTCTGAAGCATGAATGAAACTAAGCCAATCTCCAATTGGTGTTGCGTCATGATGTAATGTGTGACGGTACATAGGCAGAAGCTATAAAGGGACACCGGCACACATGAGATGTCAGCTTTTTGTTCTTCAGCAACCACTCGGTGTCAAACTGTCTGTCCTATTGGGTGAAGTTTGTCCCATAAGAATTCAATTGTCCTAAATTATTGCAATATGGAATCTATAGTGGCTCGGATCTTGCGTTTGCTGAGGCAGCGCATAGATTACAAGTCTACTCAGCAATTAAGATTCTGTGACATGCCGAGCGTCATGTCGCTTGAGAACCGTTTCGACAGACACCTCCCTCATGGGCTGGGACGTGGTCACGGACGGCCACTTTACGACAGGCAGGAAGTCTATGGAAGGACCATCATTCCTCCTGGCACATAAACTGCCTGGAGATGTTGGCGGTGTTACGGGCTCTGAGGAGCTTCCTGTTGAACCTCAGAGATCACCATGTCCTTATGAGGTCAGACAATATGTTAGTAGTGGCCTATATAAACCATCAGGGGGGCCCTGAGATTGTCCCTCTGTGCAGACTGGCGCATCAGATCCTCCTGTGGCCCAGGGGAAACTGTTGTCTCTGAGAGCAACATACATCCCGGGGAGTCAAAATCAAGGAGCAGACATCCTGTTGAGACAGGGGCTGAGGCCCAGGGAATGGAGAATTCACCCCGAGGTGGTGGAGTCAATATCTGAGAGGTTCGGCCCAGTGGAATTGGACCTGTTCGCATCTCAAGAGACGACCCACTGTCCACTGTGGTTTTCCCTCACCCCGGTGCGGACATGGCCTGTATACATTTCCCCCAATCGCTCTGCTCCCGGAAGTTCTAGAGAGGGTCGGGATCAGTTGAAGCCCCGTTGTGGCTGGCCCGAGTTCTCAGAAATTATATCGCTCCTAGACAGCCCTCCATGGGAGATTCCCCTTAGGAGGGACCTGCTGACACAGGCGGAGGGTTCAATATTTGACACCCTTGGCCAGAGCTATGGAAACTGTGGGTCTTGCTCCTGAAGCGACACAGTACTTAGAGGCCAGCCTATCAGCTGGAGTAGTGTTCTCTTCCAGGCTTCTCGTACCAGGGTTCCCACATGGGACCTGGCAGTAGTTCTCAAAGGGCTGGCCCCCTTTGAAATACTGGAGTCAGCTGAGGCCAAGAACCTGTCGCTGAAGGTCGCTTTTCTGTTGGCCATTACTTCTCTGAGGAAGGTAGGAGATATCCGGGTGCTCTCCATATATAAGGGGTGCACTGACTACAGTTCTGCAGGCGTTTCATCCTCCACCTCACGTGACGGCGAATGAAGAGAGACTTCATAGGCTCTGCCCTCTCAGAGCACTAAGGATTTATATTCAGAGGTCCTCTTCGTGGCGGAAGGTGGACCAGTTGCTGGTGTGTTTCGGGTCGCCCAAGAAGGGGCTTCCAGTGTCAAAGCAAACCATCAGGAAATAGATTGTCCTGATTGTCCAAAGTGTCATTTCACACAGTTCTCTTTCCCTTCTCAGGGAACAAGGGTTACAGTCGTAACCCGAGGACATTTTTCTTCAGAGTCAAATTGTATGTATTTCATGCAGTAATTTTTATTTGTCTACAGATTTTTATTTTTATTTTTCATTGATTTCATTGTTGGTTGATTACTGTAACTGATTATGGTAAGAAGTACTGTAAGTATTGAAATAAATACTTAAAATATTCAGCCTGCAGCACCAGTGTTGTGCAGTGCTTGGTAAGTTAGTCAAACTAATCATGAAGAATGGTGTGAGTTTGTCAATATATATATTCATCTAAATTATCCCTTACATAACAGTGTCTCGCCAAAAATAGCACATGTTATTTTCTTAAAATTATTATTATTTTTTTTATAAATGGGTTTTTTATTTATCACAGCAGTGTGAAACTGGGCGCAATAGTGGCTGATCATTGAGAACTGTTTTGGTTAAATAAAAACTATCATAAAATCTATCATATTGCAAACAATCTATGAATTATGCAAATTGAGTGTGATGTTTGGATAATCAAAAAAATAACTTTTTTTTTAATGGATGTAAATAATTGGAAAAAAAATGTAAAGTATTGGCTGCTTTCTTGGCATGACATCTGATTTTAAAAAAAAAACACAAAATAGCATGGGAGATATGTACATATTGCCACTCTGTGTGCTTTTTTGTCTTTTGTGTGCTTTTTGGTTGACTCTGTGTGTGAGTGGGAGAGAACCCTTTGTTCAGAGTGTTCTTCTCTCTGGGTCCCTCTAGGAGAGGAGGGAGGCTTGTGCAATGCAGGAGACAAAGGAAACAAAGAGGCTGACTGCAGTGCTTCCTCTGCAGAACTGCACATTAGTGAAAGCTGGGGAATGCTAGCAGAAACATACAGTAAGTAATGGACTATTGTCAGCTGGTCATTGTGACAAAATAAACAATGACAAGGTAATCAGGGTATTTGTAAATATTAAGATACGTTGGTTTGAATTCAAATTAATTTTTAAAACCCTAAATTACTAAAACCCAGTTAACAGAAATATGCTCTAGGGATAATTGCTTGTTGGAACGGAATTTTTGAGTGTTCTTTGAAACTTTTAAATGTGCATTTTTTTTTTTAAATGTGTAAAAAAAAATGTTGGCTAAGTGACCCTTATGGGAACATTCCATTTTATAATTTTGGAAATGGAAAAAGTTTTTTTTTTTTTTAAAAAAAATTGAGAACGATCTAAGAACGATGTAGATAATTATTTTGTGCTAATGTTTTGCGAACATTATTAAAAACCAAATACATTGGCAAGAATGTTCTGTTAACATTACTAGAATAATGTTTGTTTATTACTTTTAGAGAGCCTTAACATTATCCTAAGTTCTAAGAAAGTTCTCTGTTAGCTGGGAAGCTATAGGTAAGATAAATTGCCTACTACATTACAACAAAAGCTATCTGAAGCAAAAATATTTGGTCAACAAAGACAAACAATGCAATAATATAAATAAGCTACATATATTATACTTCTTTATTAATTAGCAATCCAGTTTACAAAGTTATTTATTTTTAAATGACTTTTTGTTAGCTTTTTTAGCTCCAATATGTTTTCCTCCATTTTATTCTTTGTTTGCACGTTCCAGAGTACAGGCAGATGCCCAGTCAGTCTGTGCATTCATAGGATGAATTGGAAGTGTAAATCGTTGAATCGTTCAATCTACTTTTCCGATTTTTTTTCAAAAACACTGCAACGAAAAACCACTTGTATTTATTTATTTTATTTATTTATTTTTATTTGAAGATCGAATGATTTCACGGACTTGATCTTGATTATTGGTCAAGTCAGTTCAATCATTTTGTTAATTTGTTAAATTCCCCTTGTTCGGTAACACTTTGGAATATTTTTCCGTCTGTGATGAATAACTACACATGAATGCAATATTAACATAGTAAAAGCTATTAAAAGTAGTCAGAATATTAACATTAATATTAAATCTTGTTTATTGAACTGTTTCATAAAATGTATATATCACACTAGCAATGCTGTTTCTTCAAGTATTAGCACGGCTGTGAATGCCAGCCTCAGTAAATTCCGATATCCTCCGTTCTTTAATCTGTGGTAACCTCTTGCGGAATCTTTGACCGCAGATCTGTTGTCTGTTAGATAGAGTTTTCCTTGATTTGAAGTAGAAGCAGGGCTAATTGGGATGTGGGCAACAGCCTGTAACATCTCTACTCATTAGTAGAAGCACTAAAGGCAATACCCAACTAGGTCAGATAGTTCCCTCACTGCAGTATACAGGCAGTGAATAGCTCATCAGCTCTGAGACTGCACTTACCTCTCCTCCAGCATCACTCTCTCCAGTGATTAGAGCCCGTAAGCCTCAAGTACATTATATGCCTTGTGGGCACACCCTCGATCAACCTCCGCAAAAGTAGACCCTCTCTGGGGGAATCCAAGGTCTCATTTGTGGGCCATTTAAAGCCAAGGCAAGAAGCATTCCTCAACTACGTAGACGTACAGGGCAAGGAAATTTAGCTGTAATGATGAACATTTCTATAGGCACTATTGCAAAATGGCTGGAGATATGTTTAAATTGTTATTTTAAACAGGTTTTTTGTGCAATTTTAATGAACTTCGGAGGAGCATCATATGAGATTTGTCAAAAACCCAAGTAGCTAGGAGGAATCTGTCAACAGCTTGACAATGATTATCTCACCAGGGCAATGGTTTATTTATAAAATATATATATGTGATACTTTAAAAGCTCCATGCTGTTGCTTCATATACTGATGGTAATAAGGCTTTTTAAAATATGCAAAATAATCACAGATTTATTATGTGTACGGTTTTCCTGTTATAGGCGTATGATGAAAAAGGAAGCTGAGGGAATAACAGATGTAGCTACACACACACACACACAAAGAATCTTACCGCTGACATGACCAACTGATAACTTTCCGCCTTAGGGATGTTATGCTGCAGGTGAGTGACAAGAACAAAGTTTTTATTCTGATAGAGCTTGGTTACTTTTGATTAGCCAGCGGATAATGAGTGTTGTTTGGGAAGACTCCCCGAGTACTAGCATCTGTTTTTCTAACTGAGCATTTGCAGGGCTCTCATAATAATTAGCTGTTTCTCCTAAAGTAACTTAGTGATTTATTTTAAACCGAAAGTTCGGGCTGAAATTAAAATTCTGTCATTGTTTACTCATGATATTCCATACATTTAGGACTTTTTGTCTTTAGCGTAATGGAACTCTCACATAATGGCTTGACTTGATAATTCTTCATTCGAAGAGTCTTGACACAGATGAATGGAACACAGAGGAACTATACATTGAAACATCAGCATGAGTTTCAGCATCATGATGACTAAGGGTTTAAAGGGTTAGTTCAAAATTAAAATTAAGTAATTAAGTTAAATTAATTACTCAGCCCCATGCTGTACCAACCCTGTAAGATCTTCATTCATCTTCGGAACACAAATGAAGATATTTTTGATTAAATTTGGGAGGTGGATCACTACTACATAGGCTGCCTAAGGGATTGAAACTTGATGGCCCATAAAGTCCTTGAAGAAAATGTTTAAATATTCCATGTGACTACAGTGCCTCAAGTATAAGTTTATCAAGTGACGAGAATACTTTTTGTGCGGAAATAAATACTGGTTTGGAATGATATGACTGACTGTGAGTAAATGATTACACTCTTGTCTATACCCTAAAAGTTTTTAATTTGAGCTTTTGCAAGGCCAGTCAGTGTACATCCAACTTTCCTTCATAGTAAACACATTTATTTTCTGAAAGTGGTAATGAGAGGTGAGCCAATGTAGAGGACGCCTTCAATGTGAGCCAGTTGGGATGTAACCAGGCAGTCATCTGTGTCCGTCACAGCTTCATCAAAGCAGAAGGACACTCTACTGTCTTGTCTTTTCGCCTTCTCTTTCTGAAGGTGATGATGCTGAAGATGGCTTATTCTTTTTGACCGTGTTAACACTTTTTCAAGCAAATACAAATTTGGTTTACATTGGTTCTCATCCCAATGATATTCTATATGGTATTTTTTAAATTATTTTTATTCACATGCAAATGTTTAAGGCTGCATTTATTTGACATACAGTTAAACAGTAATATTGTGAAATATTATTACAATATAAAAGTTTGTATTTTAATATAATTTCAACTAATTTGTTCCTGTAATGGAAAATATGTTTTTTTTTCAATGTCAAACCAAGATTCCAAAATCATTTGGTGCTCAATAACCATTTCATTTTATGTTGAAAACAGTTGTACTGTTTACTTTTTTTCAGAAACTTATTAAGTAAAAATATTAAAATGAACTAGTTGTTAATTTTTTAAAGAAATGAACTTTTCTGCATATTATACTGTATGTATTGCTTTTTATTCTTTTAAAGGCACAACATGTAGTTTTTTTGCCACAAGAGGGCACAGTTTCCAACAATAACAAAGGCGTAGGTTTATGACGCAGTGATGAGCTGAATGATGGGACTTGCTGTCAAACTGATGGATCTAATAATGTTTATGGATGAGTGATTACATTCATGTCTTTTAACATTACAGTGGTATGCAGCATCTCGCGATTGCTAAAGAGAAAGATATCTCACACAAGTCCCGCGGATATAAAGGATTAAGGATATTTAATTCTACCGAACTACCCACAAGTGCCAGATTACTCAAACAGGTCAGTTTATTGGACGAATGAAACTGGTGAGGTAACGCACAAGTGTAGCGCTGCTTCACTTGGTTTAACGTTACACTATCACACTAAACGACTAAGCGCCACGCCAATATTGATCCTCATTTTAGTTCTCCTTCTTTATCCCAAAGTCTGCTTGTCCTTGCCATGGTCTATGTTTGAAAGAAACAAGAACTGCGTGCCGCTAAATGTTACGCACTACGCAGTTGTCCACGTCTGTCGCCATGGTTACGTCATGGCTATGGCAGCATGAACGGAAACCGAGGAAACCGCGGATATTTCATCACTGACAGGCGACATTTTTTTTCCGGGACGGCCACTTATTTAAAATTGGAATTTCTCTGAAATAAAAAAAATCTTTAGACTTTTGGGACATTGCAAGTACACAACTGCAGGAAATATATCACACTGTGAGTGATTTTTGGATATTTTATTACAAAATCCTAACATATTGTGCCTTTAATGAATTGAACTTACCTCAATAGTAAATGAGAGACTCGAGCGGTTCTCTGTGTTGTCAGGATGCACAGCAGTTGTCATGGTAACTCTCTCATCTGCCCCAAAATTTAGAAAATACAGCTCAACCGATCAATGCAAACTCATTCAAGTTGTAAAAGATTTTATATACATACATGCAAATAGAAATAATAGATAATAATCATAATAATATTGCAATAATAACCAGAACCTTGACTTTGTTGAGCTTAAAGCAGGTATGAAAGAAATCCTTCGAGATGAATAACGACTTTAATATTACCTGATTTTATAAACATCTGCCAGTGTTGACATAAAACATAAGAGACAGTTGTCAAATCTTATCGAGAAATGAAAATGAGATCAAATGGTATGTAAAGAACATGATACTTATTATCTGAAATGCTGCTATTACGATATAAAATAATGTCCCAAGAATCAGTGAATTATTAAATTTACAAAAATACAATACATCAATACTTGTAATAAATCATTATTGATTTCTGTTGGACTGGATGAGGATTTTGCAGTTTTTAATATCTCATGTGAGTTGACTGTCAAACAAGGCATTGAAAATGCATTGAAAATGCTCTTAGCCTACATTTAAAAACACACTTTCCTGTGTTAATAAGCCATTGTTTCAGTGGGAATCAATGTCGCCTCCAAAAGGGTTAGACATTCAGTAACCCCAACATATCTTTTAAAAAAATCCATTTTACAGCGCACAGTATCACTGTTTCCATGGCATCTAGCATCTCAGCAAATTAACTGTCATTTTGAAAAAAAAAAAAAAAAACCCTCCAATAGATCAATTTTTTACCAGAGATAATCAATACACTGCTTTTGGGAGAATGACCTCCTAAGCTCAGGGTAAGCATGTGGTCGCCACTGATAGCAGCACTTGGGTTTTGCTGGATTTAGTTTGCACATGTGCTGTACAACAGCAGTGGAAAGATATATGGACTGAATGCATTAGAGGCAGTGGGCGAGTCTACACGCTTTCCTTCCACGCTCAAGTTGTCTTGTAAATGAGTACAGTAAAACATAAAAAAATAAATGCTTTTAATGATTATCACATGAGCCCATGCAGCTACTGAAGAAATTCACAATATATTCACATCAGAGGGAAGAGATGAAGCCTAAGCATCGTTTCACATGCCTGTTCAAAAACTGTAGGTTTTTTAGCTATGACAATAAAAATGTTTGAACATATACATTGTATATT
>JAOTRC010000004.1:18641029-18652204 GCA_027497675.1 Cyprinella lutrensis
AATGATGGGACTTGCTGTCAAGCTGATGGATCTAATAATGTTTATGGATGAGTGCAAACATTCATGTTTTTAACATTTCAGTGGTATGAAGCAGGTCGCGATTGCTTAAGAGACAGATATCACATGCAAGTCTTTTTTTTTTTCCAGGACGGCCACTTATTTAAAATTGGAATTTCTCTGAAATAAAAAAAAAATCTTTGGAGACTTTTGGGATATTGTAAGCACACAACTGCAGGAAATATATCACACTGTGCAAGATATTTTATTTCATATTGTAGCTTTAAGAGTTTGTTTGGAAATGTAATTTGACAAGATGAGAGTGAATAAACACATATGGAGCGTCGCTATAGAAAAGCATGAGAACAAAAGGGAAAATAAAAGAGCTGCTGTAAGAGTGAGTGCTCTGCGACAGTGTGCCATCCCAGTTGATGACTGCTCCACTTATCACTGCTAATGAGCAGGTTGGGAAGTTCACTCTCTAGTTGGCAGAATCTGGAGACATGTCTTCCACAAGTGATTATTAATTTACGAATCAACATGTTAACTCAACAGTAGCAGTTTCTTGATGAATTGGGGCTGACATGTTGAATGCCTGGATGAATTCTTGAGAACTCTTTAAACAGCTGAACTCATTATGACCTCACCCAAGAACAGTTTGTTGTTCAGGGCCTTAAAGGCATAATGGGAAAAGACAAACAAAAAGTGAGAGAATATCAGTAATTGATAAACTAAAACACAACAGTAAAATATGCTACAGGGCCCTAAAAACTAGACTGTATAACAATGCATTTCGTTTCAAGCAGTTGCCTTTTAGCTTGTTTTATTAAAAAACATCACACCGAAGTAGAACTGATCTTAGCTATTCCATGCTGCTATGAAATGAATAGTTTAGTTAGTTAAATCTGTTAAAAAAAACATGTTAACATTTCCATTACATTTTCCATAAAAGTTAAAAAATTTAAATGTTAAATAATCTCTTTGAGTACTAAATTAAACAGTATTGCAATTGGTACACATGCAAAAATAAAGAACAATGCTTTTCAAGTTTGGCAATACAAACGGGGTTAGTCATGAAAATGTAGAACACTAAATTGAGATAATGGGAATGTCTGGATAAACTTGTCCCATGGAACACAACAAAATGTGCATATTTAAATCTGAAGATAATCTCGGGGGAATCATGGGAACAAAGAAAATAAGTGTCAATGGTCCAATCAGCAGTCATTTTCAACCCAGTGAGGAACCTTGTGTTGTGATGAACACATTTACTAGGTCATGGCGCCGACTCAAAGCCCTTAGGTTCTCTCAGCGCCAGACGAATCCTGTCTGGCCTCTCTCCCATACTGAGAACACATATGCTCAACATGTGATGATAACACTGACCTTCTATAGAAAGTGTACAGGTTATACTTCTCTCATATCAATACGCATGAAATACCATATCAACAAGTATAGATTATGTGGATTTTATCTTTTTTTTATTTATGGGTTGTTGTTGTTTTTCTGGGACAGGTAGTACCTGTATATATATTTTTTTAATTCTTGGTTTTGTACACCTAGTGGAGTATCTCAAATATAAGGCCATCTACTATAATATAATGAAATTTCAAAAAGTATCTCGGCATCTCAAAAACGCCACGCTGATATTGATCCTCATTTTAGTTCTCCTTGTTTTTCCCAAAGTTTTTTTTTTTTTTTTTTTCTGGGACGGCCACTTATTTAAAATTGTAAATTCTCTGAAAAAGAAAAAAAAAAATCTGGAGACTTTTGGAATATTGTAAGTACACAACTGCAGGATATATATCACACGTGTATGCAAGTGGATATTTTAGTACAAAATTCTTACATATTGTACCTTTAAGAGACTCGTTCTGTTATTGCATTCTCCACACACTGCTACCATACCCCATTTATGTCCTTCTTTATCTGTTTTTCTTTTCTGGCTTATGATGACATCAATTCCTTGCTCTGGCTGTCCTCTCTTATCCACTCAACCCTGAGGCGGACAACCTTAGTGGTCTTCCTTCTCTTTCTATGGCTTTCCTTTCAATTCATTGCACCTTCTAATGTTTATTTTGGTTGGATAACAGCTCTCTACAAGTGATGCTGCGGGCAGTAGGTAACCCCTCTTCAGTGCTTTTTTGTCCCTTTGTTTTAGAGTCACTCTGTCCTCTAGTCTAATGTTTTTGTCCCTTGACCCACTCCCTTATTTTTTTTTATTTCCAGCTAAAGATGCAAGTGGCTTCTGGAGCCTCTTTCATACGTGAACAAACATACCTACTTGCATTTAAAGGAATATATTACCCAAAGATTGTTAAGCTAAATTGTGCCATCCCCTTATGAAATAGAAGTTAAGTCAAGTGTGTTATTTGTAGACTTTTTATGTAGCCTACTTATCGGAAAATATACTTCTGAGAAATATACTTAAAATTGCACTTAAGTATACTTGACTTATACTGACAGAAAGGTCTAAGTATATTTGGCCTATACGTGTTTATTTTGATCAAGCTATAATTAAGTCATTTAGTGTTCTAGTTTGTAGCTTGTGGTTGTTTTTACTCTTTTGATTTGCCTATTAGATACTAGAGTAGCCTATTAAATACTTTTGTTCACATAGTTTTACATACTGTCTTTAGTGTCTTATAAACGTACATTTTGTGAAAATATTGATTTACAAATAAAACAGATATGTTCCTAATTGACTCTGATTCTGACTTAGTTGATGCTAGTCCATTAAAAATATTAACAGATATGACTTTTGATGAATGTTGAAATTAATAGTAAATAAGCTTTCCCCCCCCATTGTTAGTTAATGTTAACAAATTGAACCTTACTGTGTAGTCTTACCAATACATTCTATGTACAGGGTTAGTTTTTAATAATGAACCAGCTGATACAAAGTATTGCAAGGATATGTTTTTGCATCATCTCACTGATTTGCAACACATTAACTAAACTTTGTAGAGCAACAGTGTCAGAATCAATTAGCCAAACACTATCAAGCTGTCTGGAAACCTTGCCCTGAATCCCAACAATTTCATTCAAACTGAATGTTTAGCTATATCGCATTCTGTGTTCACTCATGCTTAAAAATGTCAAACGTCTACCTATAGTCTGCTCTTACGAGATCTTCTGTGGATATAGAAAATAGGTTAAGCCTCCTGTCTTGATTGCCACCTCCTGAAAATGATACCTAAAATCTGCCCGAGCTTCTATTACACACTTCAGCTTTTCTCCCATCACTTACTCTTGAAGACACATGTTTTTGTATGATAAGCGAAACAAACATTCCCTACAGTAATTTTATCGAAATTACATTCCCAACATATAATCTGTATTACCTTCTGCTAAACATATGACTGTGCCTATCTCTCTATTCACTAACCACTGGCCACTAATATGCCCCCAGATCTCTGATTGGTCCAATATGGGCTATGACTGTTCAAGCAAACATCGACCCTGAGGACTTCAGGATCTGCACTGGTTTTCATACCAACATTTGCCTTGGAGCTTTATGCATTTATATTGATAGTACAGGCATAAAAATTCAATTGAATGTGGGATGCATTGCCGATAAATAGACTACAGCTTTACACCCAGCAGATGTGGGTGGATGTTTGCTAAAATGTAAACCTTTTAAAATTGCCTTTATCAGTCTTTAGTTTATTAATTGTGGCTGGAAGAGTAAGTTCAATGTTGGTGGGTTTAACAAATGAAAACAGATGTGTTCCTTAAACAAAAAACATCTGGCATGGTGTGGATTAGTCTTTGCTTTGGTTTGTGCAATATAGATAAAGCTTTGAATCCCACAAGAGGAACAGGGCTAAACCAATACACTTCGAAATAAGGTGTTGGTCTTGGCTTCAGCATTGTTCTATTATCCCTAAATGAAATGCAGGTCCATAACTTTGGCATGCTTAAGAAATTCAAATCTTACTATTGGAATGTAGAAAGAGAATAAAACACATCTTTATTGACAGCTTTTCATTTTGTTTAAAGCTTGTAATTTTCCGCTTTTCTAAACAATGACCTTTAGAGGGTCTATTTTTCCACTTCGAAATCGAACCAGAAACGAAATCTAACCATTCAGTTAATTCGGTTAATTCAGAAAAGCTAATAACAGAACTAAACAATTTGTGTCTGTCTTTACACACACTAAACTAAATAAATATAATGATAAAATAAATAAAAAAAACACTTATTATTATTATCATCGTCATTATTATTATTACCTTCGAACCATCCCAGAATCAGAACATATGCAAGAGATTGTGTGCATGTTTTCATGTCCAATTGAGTGCTTTTATTATTTTTTTTCTATCTCTTTCTGTATGGGAAAAAAAAAAAAAAAAAAAAACTGAACGTAACTTAATAAAACCGAACATAACTTTTTAAAACTGAAAGAAGTTTTAACTTTTTTAAAACTTTTTTTAGAAACTATCCAAAAAACACCAGAATTACTTTTGTACCAATAATAATGAAAGAAACTAAAGAAAATATAAATTGAAACTGAAAAAATAAAAAAAAATCTTTGAAACTGAAAAAGAATAAATCGTAGGCACTTTTTTTTACTTCGTTCTTAATACACTGTATGTTTTGCTAACTATTTCTCATATTTCTTTCGCTGATCTGAACTTACAAATGTGCAGAGTTTTCAGTCACGCGTCTGAAGTGTTCATTTACCACGCTCCCTGAGTTTTTCGTACACAATTCTGAAAAGGTTCTGACACATATCTCTCGTGGGGGCGTTGCTAGTAGCAGTGTGTTCTCATTGGCTAATGTGTTTTTGATTGACAGTACCTTCTTGACCTGGAAAAGGAAGACGTCAGTGTTGTGTTTACATCTATTTTTTTATAGTCTATGGTTTACATGTGTGGATGTGAGCGTCTTTAATTTTACTGATATTAAGTTATGTTTGTTTTAAAATTTTATCTGTATTTACCTGCTGCTACTTTGTCAAAGGAAGCTTTTAGGAGCGCAAGAGATCTATTCAGTCTATTATGGTGTAACTACATTAAAATAGGCCAACTGTAGCCTATATCATACTGAAAATATTGTATAGTGCCCACTGCCCAATGTTTTCTGAGAATATTTGTTTGTTCCTGACCATTGTTTTGCATGTAAGTCTCTGATTAGGTTCAGCTGTTACAATTTAAAAATAAAACTAGCTTAGTGTATGATCTATTCAGCCGTCAAGAAGAAAGTTTCATTTCAACCAAGTAATCAAGGTTGGCAACCATGGCCTCCGTCTTGTCTTTAATTATCTTATTTTACTTTAAAATATATGACGAAAGAACCGTCAATATTTCCAAGCAATAGGTGTTTTTGTTAATCCTGTCGACATTTAATTGTGAATGGGTCTCCAACACTGCTTGATCATGCCCATCATTTCTCCCCTTGGCTTTTAGATTTTCGGAAAGGAAAAAAAATTTCACTCCCCCATCCAAACTTTAAGGATACCGAGTATCAGATTTGCACAATCTATACGCACAATGCTTCCCTCGCTCGAAAGCTTGCCAGACCTCCCACGCCTAGTTAAGGTTGCAAAGACATGATTGGCCAGTGGCAGTTTTTGTGCGTGACATAGCGAAGGGTCAATTCCCCTGACTGGCCACTGTTTGTCGCCATTTTGTCATCGTTTGCCCGCCAGGTATCCAGTCACGCGGCTGCAAAGTATGAATACTATAAATACCACCTGGCCATAGCGACTGTAGATGTAGATGTACGTCCGGTAGTGAACGCATGGTCAGTGTCAGCTGCTCGTGCTCATCAAATTCATCAGTTAACCTTCAGAGTAACTGGGCTAAAATATACTCCGAGATATTGTTTATTTCGAGTCGGAGTGACTGTCAGGCACGTCCGGAAGCGCGTATCTTTAGAAAACTGGATCAGCACTGACCCTGTTTTGACCGGTTCACAAAAAAAGAACCGGTTCAAAAGAATGATTAGTTCACAAACTGGACATCATTACCGCTGCCACACCACGGAGCAATGTGGAGTTGTGTGTTCAGTTGTTCAAATGCTATTTTTCAGAATGAAATGGCTAATAGGTGGCTTGTTATAGTTGTTACAATAACGCGAAAGACAGTTGCGACACTCATTTAACTGAGTCACATATATGTTCTTTTGCTTTAAATAAAACGATTCAAGCACAGTAGTGATTTTATAGATAAAATAAAACATACACAAACCTGAATTTCACAGAGGAAATACACCAATTCTGTGACTCAGAGAAGAGAAAACTATTCTGGAGACTATAATGCGTGCTCGCTCGCTCACTCAACCGTTGAATCGTCATCACATCAGAGGGTGGGGGAGGGGTTCATTGTTTTAATCGAGTAAACTTACTCAATTTCTTATGTGTTAAATATTTGATTTGAATAAAATAATATTTATTTGTGGTTCTTGAAACAGATCAGTTTAACTATCCATTCTCAAAATATTTTGATGGAAATGTCACAAGTAGATTAAATATATTTTAAATAAATATTTGATTTGTCAAATAGTAAATTCTTTTCAGCACAACTACGTAAAAGGAACAACAACGGACAACTGAACTAACCCAAACACAGGGCTTAAATTCACAGTGAATAAAAGACATAGATTCACACATAAATAACATGGATTAGATTCACACATAAATAACAGATAACAAAAATACTGCTTATAGATGGCCAAGATGTTACAATAGTAGCAATATACAAATTTGGTGCTAAGTGACAATCTTAACACATTTTTAACTTTTTTTTATTTTGTCTATACAAATAAATAAACATCCAAATACTTAATATTCATTGTGGTGCATGAAATAAATCATCTAAATTGCTGCAAGAGGGAACATTAAACTGGCATGAAACAGCTTTTATGCTCATTACCATACTTGATCATTAAAAAGTCTAAATGAAAGTCGTCCTCTGATTAACTTCATTGGACCCTTGTTGCATTGTGAGCATCTTGAAAAACTCTCTCAGTCAACCTCATTTGAGGCGTCGGGTAAGGCTGAAGGGCTAATTAACCATTGATGCTTTAATGAGAGATGATTTTTTTAATTACTGTACTGTTTAGTTTCTCCTCTCCACATCTGGACTGTCTTTCATTCAGTTAAATACTCTAAAGTTGAATTCAGGGACTAGAGGCTAATTAGTGCAGTTGAGCTCAGGGATTAATCAATCAGTCTTATTTACATATTCATAGATGGTGTTAGCAAGTTAATTGAAAATGTGTAAGCATTTGTGTAGACACCGTAGACACTCTTGGTATTTGCAGCATTTAATTGCTAAATATCTATTCTCTGAGACACGAAAAACTCAGCCCCTGTCAGTTTGTCAACCAGCAAATGTATACACATATGTAAGTGTATGAAAAAAATTACACACACACACTCACATGTTGAGTTTCCATGTGGGGACTTTACATATATATTTTTATATATATATAATGTACAAACTGTTTGTTCTATCCCCTAAAACAAACCCTAACCATCACAGGAAACTTTCTGGTGTTTTCTACCACATAACTTTTTTTCATCCTCTGTCTTTCAAAGAAACGTTTACATGCTCTGTGTTATACAAGGCCACTGTAAAACAAGTCTTTTTCAAATGGTTTCTTTTCTAACTGAATGTGTAACTAATTTGTACAGCAAACATGATGTCTTGCTGATTGTGCTGTTTGGCTAGTTTTAATTGTTTTATGCATAATTTATGAAACAATTTTGTTTTGTTCAAATAAGCACATAGAACAAGCAGCTTTAAACATATTGAAAACGGACAGATGCAATTTAGCTGTTCATTGCAACTGTGGAGGAATGACTGCAGCATTTCCACATTCAATGAAGCAAATAGAACAGGGGGGCTTAAGCTTCACCACTCTGGAGGGAAACTGGGTTAAACCATTTCAGTCAGAAAATAGGGTCCCTTTTATTTTATTTTTACATTTGTTTGTAAGTTAAGATGTTTATTTGCGCATTACTTTAGCTATGGTTAGGTTTGTATGTATGTTCATATTTATGTTTTCCATTACTGAATGATGTCTTGTAATACTTCTCTTCCTGTAATTTGGTATTAACAGACAGGACATATGCTCTTTGTCATGGCAGAGACGGAGGCTGTACTCCTACTATTGCGGCAGTACACAATATGTAGCCTATATTAAGTTTCTATATGCAGGTCAATGACAAATATGGATAACTGAGATGATAAAATGGGGTGAACTCTTTTAAAAGGTTTTAGAAATGTATTATTTCTATTAATGTTATGTTCATACATTAAAAAATATATTGAAATTTAGATGAATGATTCAAAAATTAATAAAATAATTTTTTTGAATGATCTAAAAAGTAATAAAATAATTTTCTTCTAGCTCTGTCATCATTTGCGTTTTGTCTTTTACATCCTAACTCTGCCCAAAACTGTATCCCTCCACCCAATAGATCCTCAGAGCTGGTCTAGGGCAAGCTCAACCCATGTCCTGGATGTTTTTTAACTCTGCAATGAGCACCAAGTGGATTCACAACATGCTCATTGGTTGGTGATGGTGCAGTGGATAAGACACATGCCTTTGGTGTGAGAGACCCAGGTTCAGATCCACTATGAGACACCAATGTGTCCCTGAGCAAGACACTTAACCCCTAGTTGCTCCAGAGGTGTGCGACCTCTGAAATGTATCGCAATTGTAGGTCGCTTTGGATAAAAGCGTCAGCTAAATGAATGAATAAAATGTAAATGTAACATGAAGTCATGTGACAGCAGTGTAGAATAGTGAAATAACACCATGCAGTGTGGTGAAGATTGCAACTACTGCTTGATGATTTTCTATCCTTGAATATTTGTCTTATACTTGCAGTTGTGGACTGCAAATATTCCAAATCATATCTACACTAGCAGGTTGTTTCATTTCACTGAATGATAACATATTTTGTTTTGTTCATAGTGAGAAGTAAGGGAGCTGCAGATTCTACTCCCTTATAATAAACACTGTAAGGCCATAAGCCTGAGCATGCTCAAAGTTGTGCTCAAATGTGAATTGTTCTAGAAGGGTGGCATCATCCCATACATTTTAAACGACATTTACTGAAATTTTAATGCTGATAATATAATTTGTAAGGAAAATTGTGAGTTAAATAGATAATTAGCAATTTCCGGGGAACCTTTACAAAAGAAACACACAAAAACATATGCATGTTTATTTGTAGTCTTGGCAAAGCTGTTTTATCAGCAGCATCCACAACAACAACAATGCTGATATTGAAAATTTTTTGTGGCATGTTCATAAGGTGCACTGCATACTCAATCTGGTCTTCTAATTGACCGCTCGCTAAGCCACTCCCAAGCAAGGGAAACATGCCAAAACGTTGTGTGTATGGATTGTGCAAATCTGATTCCTGGTATCCTCAAAGTTTGGATGGCGGAGTGATTTTTTTTTCTTCCAGAAAATCTTAAAGGCGAGGGGAGAAATGATGGGCGTGGATCAAGCAGTGCAATTAAATGAAGACAGGATTAACAAAAACAGCTAGCTTGGAAATAATGATGGTTCTTTGTTCATAATGCATATTTTAACGTAAAATAAAATGATTAGGCCAAAGACAAGACAAGCTTATGAGGCGGCGGCTGCTTGCACTAGGAATTTTGTATTTTTATTATTGTATACTCGATTGCATGTTATGTCGTGAATATATCCCTCGGATGCATACTGTAGTCCCTTTAGTCTGGCTCTCTCAGATATTTCACATGTTCACCAAAAATGAGTAATTATCTCTTTGGAAATGTCTGACACCGGTGCACACTGAAAGAGACGTGCCAGGCATGAAAGCTTGACAGGTGTAGCGTAGCAACAGTAACTAGCAGCTTAGCGAAGGGTCAATTTCAGACAGTTTCTAAATTCCACAGTTTTACAGCACGCATTGCATGCTCATACTAAACTCCTCAAGAGTCAACGAGCCGCCGAGTTCTCCAAGTGATGCTACATGTCAAGTGCGAAGGAGAGACGCATCAGTGCACAGATCACAACCGCATTTACGCGCATATTATGAACGTGGCACTTGAGGGAGTCTGCACTGTAGCCTACTCAATACCTTCAACCTCACACAAAATGCCAGGCCCTATAGCCTATATAATTTAGTAAGCAAAAATGTGAAATGTAGCTACCTTAGAGGAAGACGCTGACATCTTGATTGAATTGATGATTGAAGAATGCAGTGTGAATTAGGCTACCCCATCTTACTACTCCTTCACTTCTTCTATGACCACCATAATGGTCATATATCTCTAGATCAGACAGATCATATAGTTTTCTCCAGGGTTTGGGGGGAGGGGTGTCCCTTAAAATGTATGTAATTATAAAATGATAAAAAAATCTGAAGACTACCTTGCTACACTATCTAGCCTACTAGGTAAAATTATATATGTCAGGGTTTTTTTCTGGCTCAAAATGAGGCCGAGATTGCAAAATCGTAACACTAGGGGAGCCGGACTCTTAACACACACCATGTTTGTTGTTTGGCCCGAGGAGAACTGGCTCCCCGACTAAGCCTGGTTTTTCTTTCTTCGTTTTGTCACTGATGGAGTTTTGGTTTTTGCCACTTTCGCCTCTGGCTTGCTTAGTTGGGGACACTTATTCTTAATACTGATCGGCCTGCATTGCCACCATTATATGAGAACTGAACTGGACGATGACATCACTGTTTCCTGCAGAACTGCTTAATGAAACCACTCTTAATGCTTAATGCCCAATAGTTATGGCCCAATAGAAGCAGTTTTTGCAAAAATAGACTAACGATTGCTCATAACATGCAACTCTCTGTCGCACAATAGAGAAATTAGTCTACTGAATAGACAGGAGGAGAAAGTCATGTGCAATCAGGGAGATGTGGAGGCATTAAGTTGAGGGAGAAGCCCATAGAGAGTTTTAAAGTTGCTCCTGCTGCTGCTCATGGACAACTAATACTCATAATCTCCGGCTCTGCAAGATTCGGAAGAGAATGATTCAGATTTCTCTTGGCACAGCTATGGGCTCTATGCACGGCGGTATTTCCGGTGAAGGTATAAGGATGCTCGATAACTTCCGCTGATCATAGAGTCCAATGCAATACCGAGAATTAATGTTGAATTTTATACTCCATGGTTATACTAAAGAAACGTTAGTCACAAAAACAGATAAAACAGACACCCCTCGTTGTGT
>JAOTRC010000004.1:18673541-18689332 GCA_027497675.1 Cyprinella lutrensis
AATGCTAACGCTAGTGAAGTTCTGCAGCAAGATGTCAGCTCCCACGAGGCTTCAACTTCCGCTCGATGGATTACCCCCTTGGACAAAACGGAGGAGTTTAGAAAAGATGGCGCATAGGCTCATGCTTGGCTCTATGATTGGGTGTCATCAGTCATGACGTGTCCTTCCCTGATTCTTCAGCCACTGTTTACACCGGCACGCACATGCCCAGTGTTGGTGAATGGTCACATGATGCACGTTTTCAGTCGTTTTAATGTGGACAGAGATCAATACTAATACGCAGATAAAACACTGGTGTGGACGGAGATTGTATTCGTTTTAAACGAAAATGCAGTAGCGTGGACAGGGCCTAAATGTGATATAAATATGTCCTACAACTAAGTTACAGCTTATCACTCTCTCGACTCCCAATAAGCTACAGATATTTTCAGTCAAAGAGGAAGCTCCTGAAAAGAAAGTTGCTTTATTTTATGGTAGTCAGATATAAAGAGACGAGACGTAGGCTATCTGACAGATAAAATAAATTGATTGTGATGGCCTGATTGGTCTGATTTCTTCAAACGTTCACCATGTATTTTTTTTACTATGCGGAAACAATGCAAGAACAATCATATGCTCTATTAAAATATATTCTTATCGAATTTCTAGGTTACAGAAAGTAAACTAACAAACCTTGTTTTTAGCGCCTTCTCTCCTCAATAGCTGCTAATGTTATTCATCAAATAGTCTGTTTAACCTTTCACTATAAATGTTCTACTGTCTACAGTATATTATAAAATACACAACCAAGCAAAGAAAAAAACATGCTTGTAATTAAGACTGTAACATTGACTTACTTAATAATAATAATAATTCATTACATTTCTATAGTAGGGCTGCAGGATTAATCGCACAATGTTGTCAGCGCATCTAATTAGTAAAGTTCCTTGATTAGTAGTAAATCACCTTCACCTGCTTTCAGATGGAGCGGCATTTACTACAAAGAGCCGTAGGTCACTGACAAGCTGAACCAAATCACGTTAAAATCGAGGACATATCGCCAACGATATTTAATGCGATATGGCTCAGCTGGTCAGTTAACTACGGCTCTTTGTAGTAAATGCCGCTCCATCTGAAAGCAGGTGAAGGTGATTTACTACTAATCAAGGAACCGGCTTTACTGATTAGATGTGCATAACAACATTGTGCGATTAGTCGTGCAGCCCTAGTAGGTATACAGATATTGGCCTACTGTTAGAGGTAATATCACATATCAGATTGTACCAGTCAGCGTTTCCCACGCTGCACCACTGGGAGGTTTCTGTGTTAGTGTAATCCCTCCACCCGGACCCTCTCGACCCGCTCCGAGCGGGCCTCCAAACCGGGTCTCCAGCATGAGAGTCAGGTGCTCTAACAGGGAGGCTAAAGACTGCGGCCCCTAGCGTCTGTCACTAGAGCACTTATTATGATCAGAGGAGTGAGGTTTACTTGCATAGCAACTGCTAGCTGGCCTCCGTTACACTCACCCTCCTAAACCTCACTCTCATCCGGGTCACGGCACCAATGTAACCCCTCCACTCAGGACCCACTCGACCCGATTCAAGTGGGCCTCGAACCTGGGTCTCCGGCATGACAGTCAGGCGCTCTAACAAGGAGGCTAAAGACTGCAGCCTCTAGCGTCTGTCACTAGAGCACCTATTGAGGTCAGAGGAGTGAGGTTTACTTGCAAAGCAACTACTGGCTGGCCTCCGTTACATTAGCAGCCAATTAAAAACAGGCTACCTTTACTAAGACTGTTTTTAAAAGTTTGGTTAAACGTCTCTTATGCTTACCAAGACTGCATTCTGTCATGGCAAAGCTGAATTTTTGGTAGCAAAGAACAATATTTATTTGATTTTTATTAAAAAAAAATCACAATGTAAAAGTCTTTACTGTCAGTGTTGATCAATTTAATTAATTAATAAACCAAAATCAAACATTTTCTCCCCCTTTTGAGTAGACACTGTGCAAAAAGACATCCAATTTGTATTATTTTGGAACAAAGTTGTTAAAATGGAATTGATATTGGCTACACAAAGATGATACGCCTAGATTTGATGATTGTTTATGATTGTAAATGGTGGCTGCCATGGTGATTCAGGAATGCTCCCTGATGCTCTTAAACACACTTGCGGCATAATGGACCACATCATTGTGGGCTATGGTTAGTTCTGCTCCCCTCGGCCTTCCTTTGACCTCTTATTGGTCTTTGAGGGAACGCTGCATTGGTCATTCCTCTTGTTGAGGGGAAACTCCCAGCTCAAGGCAGTGTGGCCTCTGCAAGACACGCCAGTCCAAAGCATGGCCTGGCAGACTCATTTGTTTGGATCAATCAGTACTTGCTGTTACCATAGAATTTCAAGGACTGCATTTATTTAGACATCAATCTGCAGCGTGCATTGTGGGTATGGATATAGGATAGTCTAAAAAGGAGAATCTAATAGAAATAACATTTGTTGCTTCTCCATTAGTGCATGCTGGGTAGACTAGTCTTAATGTTTGTTTCGTATAGTGATTTATAGATGGGGTATGTAGGCCCACAACCACTATTTATCTTTATTTTCCCATCCCCATCTGAGAGGACATACTGATCTTTCTCTGAGTATGCCATAAAAGAGAAGGACTGCAGTAGCAAAAATGTAGCCACATGGGAGCGACTACATACTCGGTTTTTGTTTTACCTGCTTTCTCCTTTTCAAGCAGAGCTCTTGGATGAGAAGCTGCTGATTACTGTCACAACACATTACCCAACCCATGTGTCTCTTTCCAAAGGCCTCTTTCTATTTTCCTCTCCCCTTCTCTCTCTTTTTGATTTAACAGCCCAGGGACATTTTCCTCCTGTAATAATTTATTATTTCTGTTTTTTTTGTTTGTTTTTTTTTTTACCACAGTGACCATTTCACTCTTGCTTTCAATTATTTATTAATTTTTTTCCTCCTCTTAATTGTGTTTACTCGTCTATTTTGATATAGACATTGAGCTCTTTGTATTCAGAGACTTGCTGAGTGCATGCATTTGCCGTACAGAGGCTCAATGACATTGACACAATATCTGTTTTTTGGCCTATACAAACTTTACTATTTTGTCTGTGAAACTTAATTTGCCAGAGGAAGGAACACCTTTACAACCTGATGAGAATTAGTTTACATCTAACGAAAGCCATACCGCAAACTCTAAAGGTAAATGTCTGCTTAAATTCATAAATATGACTAAAAATTACTTATAAAATATTTTTTTTTCTCTCTAAATAGGGGTGAGTAATTCAGTCCATTGTGTCTGTGGTTTTCAAACTGGAGTCTATGGAAATTTTAGAGGAAAATTTGCTGTCAAAGTAAATGTGAATTGATGAATTAATATTAATGAAATATGTATTGTGATTCACTGAATTTGATACTACTTTTTATTTGTGCTTTCTGTAAAATTGCATTTTTCTTATTCACAACACTGATAGTGATAACAGTAAGAAAACATCAGTGTATTTCCTACAGTATATATTCAAATATTGTTTGTGAATTGTGAAGGTTAATTCAATAAAAAATTAATATTTTTATATGGATGTTTTAAAAGCCCCTGTGTTGTTCTGCTGTTTCCTAAAATGCTATGTTGCAAAAGATTGATAGATAAATACATTAGATTCCTGAAAGTGGGCTCTGATCTAAACTCACAGCTTCGCAGTACCATGTGGCTTACACGGGCACTGTGAATAAATAAATTCACACTGTTTTTGCGTGGAGTGTGAAATAGGCCTGACTGGACAATCCAACAGAGCAGAAGAATCCAATAAGGTCTGGCTGCACACTTGCATTTGCACTCGGTTTTAAACTGCATGCGTTAGCAGAGTGGAGGAGTTAAAGATGATTCATAAATGTCTTTAATAACAAACAAAAAGTTCTTAATAGAGCTGTATTGTAAATGAAAAATGAAAGCCAAAACATTCAACAATAATCATGCACATCATAGATGTCTATACTGTATGTGTGCTGTATTAATCTGTCTATTCTATTTACCTCTCTACATTGAGTTGAGTCAAACTGATCCAAAATATAAGCTTTTACTTCTGTCTGGGCTTTCAACAAAAGGGAATTCTACTGGTGATAATCTAACAACATGCCATCTTTATTCACGTAATTTATTGACTGTTTCTGAATGTCAACGGACATCCAGATTATACCCAGTATGAACGTCTGTTCTTGACTAATTCTGTCTGTCAGGGGATGTTTAGATTGTGGCCTGATTGGATATCATTTCTTAGTGTCATGTCATCAATTGACTAATTCTGGTTCTGGCTGTCAATGGACGGTCAGATCATGTCCTGGATGGACGGAAATGATATCAACCTGTTTTGTATGTCCACATACGTTGCTTACTCAGTGGGGGAGTAGGTACCACAATCCTGGTCCAAACTTTGTGTCATGTCGACTCAAAGCCTATCTTGCACCCAGCCCAATTGGCTTTGTACACCGACATACTGTATGTATACCTCCTATTTTGCACCCGACGCGAAGCAGATTTTTCCCTCCACCGACGCACTTCGGTAAATTAGGAAATGAACTTGCACTCCCGGGGGCAGTTCAGTGGGAAGAGGCGGCATATTCCGACCCAAAGTTCCCTGGTGCTATTTTGCATTTCCAGAAAACAATCCCACCACCTAGGAAAACCTAGTCTAAAGTTAGTGGTGCATTATTCAGATGCTGTTTTAAGGGGGCACGCTTGGCCATATTGTTGCATGTGCACAACGCATGTACACTTTGCATCTTCATAGATGCAGCAGCTCTCACTTTTGCAAATGATTACATGGAAAAATATTAACACACAAGGGAAATCATTGTGGTGTCCATGACGATGTGAAAAAAAATAGGCATAAATCTTTCTTTTTTCCCAAATTATTATTCGCCTGTTTAAACGAAGCTGATTTGGGTTTCTCCCATCCTCATACAATGTCACTTCTCTTTTACGGCCCTGACGAGAACGTCAAACTGCTCCTGGAGTGCGCCTGGCAAATCCACTATAATAATAGCAATTCGCCATGGAACAAGCGCACCTGCTCTTAAAGAGAATGTGAGATGACGCTCTGATTGGTTTATTGCAAGTTATGCCCAAACCAATGTTTTTTTGAACTTCAGACCAACTCATTTTAGATTTGCGAGATCCGCCCACAAAGTTACTTGCGTTTCGCATTTGATAGTTGCGTTTCTGATCGTTAAAATAGAGCCCTACATGTCTTTGTGCTCATCTATAGGCAATCCCATCTGGGCCGAGTACATTTAACTGTCTCCCTCTCACCGTAAATCCTTTCTGGATACATTTTTTAAGTGCATCATTCTGTATCCAATCATTTGGCCGGATCCTGCGATTTCCTCAGATATAAGATGGAAAAATCCATCCAGTCTGAAAAAGTGTTTTCGCCCTTAAAGTATATTCAGGCACAGTATATATATATATATATATATATATAGTAATGTCCTAAAACAAATGGTAATGCCATGTTGTTAGATTAGCACTTTTAGAACTAACCATTTAACATACAAAAATGTACATTTTTGATTTGCACAGATTTAAAAGTAATATTCATCTGGTTTTATCTATTTTAAGGCATATGATGGTAATACATACTGCATCTTATGTTGAAGAATGCATCATTTCTATCACTATGAGGTTAGTGTTGTTAGAGGACTGGCAACAAAGTAATAGTTTCTTTAATGTGAATAACATTGAATAAATATATTTTTGTCAGGCTCAATACTGGTTATTAATCGCTCAAATGCTCAAAAAAATCTACTTAACCATTGGGCTCACATATCCGCCATGTTTGTGGTTTTAAACACTTTGTATTGTTGTAGTTTATTGTATTCTTTGTAGTTCCAATCAAATCGTTATCCAATGCCCAATGGGTTTTGGGCAATATCAGTTGTTGCATTGTTCACGCATCTGCACTTCAGAATAGAAAAAAAAATGACTTTGGAATGCTCATTTAAACATACTACGAGTTGGGACACACTAATTCTAATTTTGAACTCTATTTAGAATGAATAGCAAGAAAAGGACACCACATTCAATTTATTCGATCGCAGGCAGCAGACAATGCATGTGGTGATTTCAAGTGACTCCTCCTTGCAGAGGAAGTAAAATTCTGAGAATGGCTGATGGTAAATCATGCCAGTTCTAACTATGCCGTTCGGAAAAGAAGTTTCCTGAAAATATTGAAAGACCATAATTTAGCATTCACATTGTCAGGCAATGGATGTCATGGGATGCTGGTATAAAGTGTGTGGTTTAAGTATGGGGCTGTTTTGGGGGAAAATAACAGTTATTTTTATTGGATAGGCACCTCCAGATATGAAATACAAGAATTTCTTTCTCTCTCTCTCCCCCCTCCCTTCATATTTTCCCACTCCTTCTCTCTTTGCTGAAGCATTTGAAGTGCAGGAAATCCTCACTTTTAGATTACAGTAAGCGCATCCCGAAATAGATCTGCAACACCACGGATAAAGATCAAACGGCATGCAGTACCAAACATTTCCTCAGTCCTCTGTAGGATGGTGTGAAGGTTTCTCTTTCTTTCTCTCTTTTGTAGAAATGGGGCATGATGAGGCGGGCTTAAATGGTAGAGATCTGGGATGGGGGAAGTGTGGGAGATAGTGTGTTTAGCCGCTGGCATGGGGAATGATTAGGGTTTTAGTTAAAAGAGAGCAGACTCGCAGGAGGAATGGTTTTCTTCTGTATTATTAAAATAGAAGCAGATTTTGCTGTCGTGTTTAAAAAAGTAACTAAATATAAATGTAAGCTTAATTAAAGTTTAGAATGTATTCACAGTAAAACTCAGGGGCATGGAGAAATGCCATAAAGAAGAAGTAAGATCTTTTTTCGTCTTTTTTGAGTTTTGCAAAATCCGCTTAATTCTCTAACTGAAAATAGATATTTTGGGGTTTTGTGGAACATTTAGTTGTTTACAACTTCAGGAATGATCTGAATTATTATCTTATTTTTGACTCCGTTGACACTCGTGAAGAATTATTTAACAAGGTTTACATTTTTGCCCCCATGAAAATAGCCACAGGCATAGACTTGACAAACAAACAAACAAACCCTAATTTTGTCCCAAACCTTAGTGGAAGACAAAATAACTTTTTCTATATATTATAAAATAATTCTAAATGATGAAATACCTATCAGACAGAGAATACTGTACCTTATTAACTGGTTGTCAGCTCTGGAAAAAATAAATAAAAACGTTTCACTCAGTGAATCAAAGGCAATTTGTTCCTATTTTCCAAATTCTGATTTAAACACCGTCCTTCCTCTGTCCGTTCTTTCCTGCGAAAATAATTGGTGCTGCAAAGAAATGTATCCCATATATTTTTAAATCAGTACACTAGTCAATGAAATGACCTGTTGGAAATTGTGTTATACACTGCAGCAGGAGATAGCTGCCATAAGTGAGTTGTTCGCTTTGTGGCTTCTACTTAGTTCAGCGAGCACATTTTCACAGCAAGACTTGCACTGCAGTTTGTTATTTTAATTGGCAATTATAGTCTACCTGGTGGAGGAAAGAACAGTGCTAAAGAAACTCTGTATGATTCCCCCTTTGTCTGGCAGTTACCCTATTTTTCACCCCCACATTCACACTCTTTCCAACGCTCTTCGGAGGAAAAGAAAATCCAACACTTAACTAAACTGTTACATTTCCTGTGACTGTCATCCATTCAATCGATCTGTATTCGCTCTGAATGAGGACATGTGTGCCACTGAAAGAGAAAAAGTCTCTCACATCTTCATAGATGACAGGTGATTGTTGTTCTCAAAGTGTCTGGAAAGCTTCCAGACGAAGGCAATCCTCGGGCCTGTTAAGTTTTCTGCCGAATATGTTATGGACCTGTCATGCTTTCGCTCTCTCTTTTGCTTCCATCACACTCCCAGCAGGATGTCGTGCCTTTTTGTGCTTTGAAGCTTCTGGATCTTCCAAGATGACTTTGTACGGTTTCTGTGTTAATGGATAGGAAAGAGTTCTATTAATAGAAATACAGAAACTTCTCCGTATCAGGTTGGATACTTCTGAAGATGCACTGATGAAACTGTTGCACACATATTAGCTTCTTCCTTTCTTTTTCAATCCAAATTATCTATTTTTTTTTCTTTTTCATAAAGTCTTTGAAGTTTATATTCTTGTATTCAGCCACACATTTGCTATAGATTTTGTTTCAATGATGAGCGAAGCTCTTCCCTGTGGATTAGGCCTCACCGATACATGCACTCATGTATCATGCAAGCATACACAATCCCTCATATCTTCAATATACCTTTGGCATGCACATTTCATAATCGCAACCTTCATTTAATCTCACAGGGGCTGTTCAATCAATCCTCTTATTTCTGCTAACATTATACTCCTCTTTCACCTTTCTGGATTCAGTGTAACACATTCATATTATCACACCCAAGGACACTATTGATTACAAGCAGAATTCGTTTTGTTGCATTACCAGAACATCTGTTCTCTTAGTAGTGTGATTAAATTGCATCTGTCTACCGTATTTCGTTGCATGGAGTATGTGCCCTTGGAATCCTGAAGAAAGCTTTGTGGATTCTGAAGGGCCATCATTTATTCAATGTTATTTGGCTTGGAGCACGAATGATTCTCGGATTTCTAATTTATTCTTTATTATATAGAATTAATTTAAAGTTTTAACTTTTGAATCGGCATGCTTCTCATTTCGTGTTGAGCAGAAACGGAGGCGCTCATCTCCATGCGTCATCCAGTTAGATTCAATTAAATAACTGATTAATAATGTTTATATACAGTATATGTGTGTATATATATACTTTTATCAGTTCTTCAATATTTTTTTTTTTTACAAATATTAAGCAATTGTTTTCAACATTTGATAATAAGGAATTTCTCCAAATTAGCATATTGAGCATATCAAATGATTTCTGAAGGATCATGTGACACTGAAGACTATTGTAATGGCTGCTGAAAATTTAGCTTTTCCATCAAAGGAATACATTACATTTTAAAATGTATTAAAATAGAGAACTTATTGTAAGAATATTTCTATTTGTACTGTATTTTTGATCAAATGAATGCAACCTTGGCAACCATAATAGACCTTCAAACACATTCCAAACTTTTTAACGGTTGTGTAGCACAGAAAAAGTGTAAGATTGTGTGGGGACTACCCTTTGTTGAAACAGCTGCTCATGTCATCTTAAGAAGTGAGACCGTAAAAGGATGGCTTTTTATTAACGTGCTGGTAAATCTTTAGAGGCTTTGTATACTTACCGACCACCAACAGAGCTCTGAGCCCAGTTTATGCTGACATCAGTGTTTAGAAGTGTAGCGTGAGTCCTTTAAAACCCCTCTTGTGTAGCTCACCTGCCACACATCTCTCCATCCTCACTTCACGTCCCCTCTGGCCTCCAACAATTTCTTCATCTCTCCACCATTTCTTCCATGCTTTGATAAACTCTACAGTTCACCCGCCTACAGCTTGCCCCCAGGTGACTCTGCAACATACGTGCATAATTGTGCAGTGAATGCATGGAAAGTCTCTATTAACCTTTACAAACAGCTGGACTGTGCCATAAACTGGTCGTCGCCTATCAAGAAGAAACGTCCTCTCGGCTTTAATATGTCCGTTTCATTTCAATATGGTCTCCACTGAGTTATAGTAAAGCCGTGGCATTTGCGAGGCTCAGTTTTGTTGTTTTAGGATTACTTTAGATACCTGCCAATCAGAAATGGGGTGTTAAGAGATTTGTGGATGTGCGTTTGAATATATTGTTTTTATCTTATTTGTCTTTCAAGGATCTCAAGTACACTTCTCATTCAGGCCCAATATTAATCAAGCTCTATCTCTTTAGTAATATTCATCTCATTAGAGGTAATCCTCTTTTATGTATCACACTCGTCCCATGCTCCAGACACGCACGAGGAGGTGGTGATGTCCATCTTCCTGAGCTGGCCGTTAATTATTAAAGCTGAACTCTGGAAGACAATGGAACTTATTACAGCCTCTGACTTGCGCTGTCCCATGGGACGCATGTCGCTGAGCTAAATGGCTCGTAGATAGTGAGGACAACACATTACTTGCAGTACTCGATGAATAGAGCGGAACAATGGCTGGTTCAATTGTGATATGCAGCCATAAATTCAGTTGCATTTGATAAGCTGTCGACATCGAGTTTAAAAACAACATGCCTTTTACTTAATTGTAAAAAAAAAGAATGAATAGGAACGTTTTTGATGTATCATCCTGGTGCCCTCTATCTTTAAATTTCCGATATTATCTGTAAAGTTGAGTCAACTTAAAAAAGAAAAAGAGTAAAGCAACCAGCTACAAAGTATTTTTGAGATGTATCAGCTGAAGTATTTGTAGTTGTTCCAACTAGTTTTTGAAGTTTTTGAAACTTATACTGACGTTCACCCAAATTAAAAATTTAAGTTAAAGCGACCTTTCTCTGCAAGTACACCCCTCGGTTTCACAGACTAGGCTTAAGCCTAGCATTCTGCACTGACATATCTTAAAATATGTCACTGCCATTATTTTGTTTCAAGATGCTCATCAGTAATGTGTTATACATTTATGAAAGCTAGGGATAGTTCAAGTAATTCTGTTATCTTTTACGCACCCTCAAGTTGTTACAAACCTGTATAAATGTATTTATTCTGCTGAACACAAAAGAAGATATTCTAAATAATGTATTTTTTATATATAAGGCATATTATTCAAAAAATATTTTGAATAATATGGGTAATTCGGGTGCCCGTTGATCCAAAACTGTTTAGTAACCCATATTATTCAAAACATATTATTTTGTGTTCAACAGAGGAAAGAAATGTATACAGGTTTGAAACAAATAAATATGTTTATGACGTATTTATGACAGGTTGTGTTATGAAAAAAAAAACTTATGATGACAAGTTATGATGTATTGGTTCATGTAAAATTGTTATTACCAAGACACTGACTGGTTATGATATATTGTTTCTCAATACATTTCAAACAATGTCATATTTTCATTAAAATATCATAATTAAGCGAATGACACTTAATGACATTTGTCATAAACATGTCATAAACATTATGAAGGTGCCATGTCAGTCTTATGCACACCCCTTCAATTAAAGTGTAAGTGTGTTTACAGTATGAATACGTTCCATATTAAATAAAATATAATCATCAAATTAAATCAAATTCAGCTGCAAGGTGGACTTCTTCAATTGTTGTCTCAAATGTTTTTTTAGAGAACTGAGACTGCACATGTACATTAGCCTTTTGCCTTAGGCTGAATAAGTTTTCACTATTTAAATTATTAATTGCTTGTATTAAATTGCTTAACAGTTTACTTTACTTGCATAAAAAACAGTGTGCCATTATTTGTTTTGTTGTTATGAAGAGAGGCAGATTTAGAATTGACTGAGCAAAAAGTTGATAAAATCAGTTTGTATTACTGTACTCTCACAGGACACTGTGTAGCACAGATATTAACTTTGTGTCACTGAATCCCGCCACTCATAGTAATTGGATCAATTATTAGCATTGATCGCTCCAGGAGACTGTGCACATCAATATATTTCATTAACAGGGTATTTTTGAACATTGCGGATTCTGCATGCGCTCAATCACACACTACTCTTACACAGAGACATGACGAGCTTCTAAGTAAAGTAGTTGGTCGGGGGGAACAAACACTATAAATATATATAGTGTTTGTTATAGTACGAGTGCCCAGGGAAATATGTATTATATAGTAACAACAATAAGAATAATATTGTTTTAACACTTGATAACAATTGTACACTATTTTTGAATGCTTTGTGTATCTGATCAATGAAACCTTCAACTGGCCTCATTTCTATCTAAACTGTACATGCAGTTTACTATTTGGTATATATTATTAAGATTTTTACTTTGATTTGAATGTTATCTTGGCTCCTCTAAAAGGTAACACTTTAGATTAGGGTACAATTCTCTCTGTTAACTAACTTTGAACACTTAGGGCCCGATTTTAACGACCTGAAACGCAAATATTAAGCGTAAAGTGCAAGTAACTTTGTGGGTGGGTCTTGGGCGCTGTTGCTATTTTACCGGTGGGATAAATGACTCTTGCACCCGATGCAGGTCTGAAGTAGCCTCGTTATTCATAGGTGTGGTTTGGGCGTAACGTGAAATAAACCAATCACAGCGTCATCCAACATAACCTTTAAGAGTATACCTGTGAACCGCTCCTGGCGCGCGTCTAGGTAAACCCGCCATTATAATAACAATCCGTCATGCAACAGTTGTTTTCTTGAACTGCAAAAGTAATGTTTGGGCTGAAACACGCCTCCTTTTTGCGTCGACCCGCCCAAGGAGCACAAGTACATTTCCTAGTTTACCGACGTGCATCTGTGGAGGAAAGAAGCCCGATTTGCGCGGGTGCAAAATAGGAATGAGACATGCGTCAGCGTACAAAGTCATTTGCGCCTGGTGCACTCTTATCTCAATAAATTCCTATCAATTGTTCATAAGGTAGTCATTAAGTTTAGGTGTGTGTATGATTAAGGTATGTAGAAGATCAAGCAGATTAAAACATTTATTTGTGCGTAATAAGTGCTAGTAAGCAGCCAATATCCTAGTAATATTCATGCTTAAGTAGTATAGTGAGAATTGGAATTGGAAGTTAAAAAAGCCTTTGTTAAAAAAGCCTGACAATAGACCTGAATGCCCTTACTATAATAGTTAGGGTCAAAGTTACTGTCAGCAGACTGCATTAAATTATATTGAGAGATCTGGAGTGGAAAATCGCTTTTCTGGCTGCCCGTTTCTCCTGTGCAGCGTGCTGAGGGTTCTGATGCTATTTCTAAATTAGTTATGCATCATTTACAGAGCAGCATGATTAAGTAGTGTAACCGATCAGGACCCGTTTAGAGTGTGTTTAGCTTCAATGATGCTCTGCTGGAGAAGTGCAGTTTGCTTTGTTTCACACCGCTGTATAGTGTACATGCCTATTTGGGTCTGCCATTTTATGTGTTTACAAAGCAAACAAGCTTCCCTTTCTTTTGTCTCTTTTTGGTGACAACTGGAGCTGGCTGGTAAAGACGTATAAAATATGTGTGGGCTGTATTACTGTGGGTTGCTGTTCTCTGATTACTGAAGTAGCCGGGTCATCTGCTCTAAGCAGGCAGGCTATTAGGAATGGCTTTAATTTATTTTGCATGCTCATAGCGTGAGAGCGGGAGCTTATCTACCTCTTTGTCATGAGATGATAAGTTTCTTAGCCATTAACCCAGTCTGTTTCCCAGGTGCATTCGGTTGCTTTAGGCATTAGGCCCCTTTAAACATGGTAACTGCCCCTGGCAGGGATGCTTGGTACTCCACCAACAATAAAAATGGGACTGTGTTATATAGTGCACTACAATTTCAGCTTCCATTATGTTTTTTTCTAAGGAATAGTTCATGTTTACCTTTCAAAGGACACAATGTTCACACTAGCTTTGTCTGTTTACGCTATCTGTCTGTATCTGTATGTCATTTTATAATTGATTATGTCCTTTTATTGTTTGTTCTAAAGATTTTTTAGTTCATCTGTATCAAGGGGTCCAAGTGCAAAGCGCTGAAACCTTGTTGTAATTGTAAGGATTTTTTATTATTATTTTTCTGCCGTAAAACAGATCTTGCTGATATTGTAAGTACACAACTGCAGGAATTATATTACACTGTGCAAGTGATTTTTGGATATTTCATTACAACATTCTTACAGATTGTACCTTTAATTGAGTTAACATGTAAAATGTGCTTTACAAGGTAAGGTAAGGTGATTTATTTATAAAGCACAATTAAAAACAACAAGTAGTTGACCAAGTGCTGTACAATTCTATGAAAACATGCCAAGGGCAAAACGTACAGAACATTTATACAACACAATACATATTTATAACAAATCCCACAAAACAAGCAAGCAACTAACCTATCAGCAGTTTGAGTTTGACAGAAAAGCCAGAGAAAAGAGATGAGTTTTTAAAAGAGATTTAAAAGATACCACAGTGGAGGCAGTTCTAATATGCAAAGGCAAACTATTCCAGAGTTTTGAGGGGTACTAAGAGTACTAACTGAAGAGTACTAACCTGGAAAAGCATTTTTTTGCAATGATGATGTTTGGTTATTCACACACATTGTGGTACAACAGTTTACCTGTGTTCTTTACAACTGTCACAGCTCTATTTCTGACACTAAATTAAATTTTTTACATTTATTTCTCACCACAAATATCCTTGCAAGGTGCCGCTGTGGGGGCAGGACCAGGGAGTCAAAAGAAAATCATGTCCTCATTAACCTGAAGGCTACACTCTGAGAGTGGGGTTGTGAGAAAATATTAAATCACAAAGAGTGGGACTGAGGTAAAATAATAAATACAAGAGTGTGGCTGTGTTAAAATAATAAATAAAAGAGTGGGGCTGCTGTGAATGCATGCAGCCAAGGGACAGCATCCATAATTCTCCCGATGCTCCCCATTAGCCAATCCAGCCCTGATTTCATTCCAGAACACAGTGACATAAAGAAAATTCACAGTGAATCTCACCCTGAGTCACAGGCTCAGATTGTCAGATTGCTTTATACTAAAGCCCTCCAATGCTGGTCATGCAAAGCAGAGAGAAACTGAAAGCACTACCAGTTCCAGTTCAGTAAAAGGAAGACATAAGATCTTCAGTACATTGACGATAAGGTCAAGTCTTCCTCTGCCAAAAGGAATCTTAAATGCTGTTTATTCTGCCAACAGAACAATCACGCTCTGGATAAATGCTCACAAGTTTAAGTTGAAGATGCACCGGGACAAGATAAGTTTCATAAAGGAAAATGGGATTTGTTTTGGTTGCTTAAAAGTTGGTAACACAAGCAAAGAATGTAGGACTCATTTGGATTGTAGTGTGTCACCTGAATCACCCACCAGTCCTTCACATTGAGGGAAAGGGTACATCATTCAAAGAAGCACAGGAGTCTGTGAGCCTTTCACTAAATGTGTGTCAACTGGACAACAGATGTGTGGTCATATAGGGGTCGGTGAAGAGGCTGATGCTGTCTTCTGATTTGTTGCAGTTCAGGTTAAAAGCCAGATGAGTAATACAGTCGTGCAGACCTACGCATTTTGGGATCCTGGGAGTTTAGGTACTTTCTGCACTGTTGATTTGGCAAGGAGACTAGGCCTTAGAGAAAACCAACAAACATTCTATTAAGGACAATGGGTCAAAAGAAAATTCTGAACATTAATGTTTTGTCTGGTTTGGAAGTGTCTGGTATGGATACTAACTAATGATTTATTGAGTCATCTAATGTTTTAGCTCAAAAGACTGTGCCAGTGTCAAATGTTGTGTTGTTGACACTGAACACAAATGACGTGAATTCACAGTGACGTGAATTCAAATGTTGATTTGTTTAGGGCTTAGTGTAGCTCCTCCTAAATGGCACAAGGCAGGCCCAGCTCAAAGGAGAAAGCTCAAGCTCAAAAGTCAATGAGGTGCGAAAGCAGGAGGAGAGGATGAGGTGTATAAAGGCCATTTCCCAGGCCAAGCAGGAAGAGTGGATAAGATGGGAGAGTGTGGAACAACGCAAGTTGGGCTGGCAAGACCTTTGGTCTAGAGGTCTTTACAGTGCACCCGAGACCCGTCGGCCCCGGACCCGACCCGGGACCCGTACGGGTTCGGGTCTGTATTTTAACTGATCAGCCGGGTCCGGGTCGGGTCCGAATCTATTACTTCGGGTCCCGGGTCTGTTTAACATTGTGTGTAATACCAA
>JAOTRC010000004.1:18696044-18706686 GCA_027497675.1 Cyprinella lutrensis
CTTGATAAAAATGGTCATTTTAGAAGAAAATTTCAAATGGCATTTAGAGGCTTTTGCATCTGAACTCTTCATATATAAACTATCAATTATACTTAATTGTTTTGGGTCAAACTAAGTTAGAGATTTGGGTAACAATTTACAATAATGGTTAACATTGTTATCTTAAATATTTCTTCACATCATTTCATGCACTTTGAACTATGAACAAACAACAAAGGAATGTATTTTTATTAACTAACATTAAAGCCATAGTATACGATGTTAAAAAAATCGGTCGAGAAAGCCTGAGACGGTAGGGAAGTTTTAAAAAACTCAACCTGCCCCTCTACACACACACATCCCTCCCCTCTGTCTGGCCGGACAGCTTACATTGGTCAACTTCTCTTCAGCTGTACAGCCAATAGAGTGAATGGATTTTTTCATTTTTTTTCCCTATTCATATTGTTAGGATGTGCTATATAACCACAACCAGCATCTAAACAAGGATATTAATAATAAATTATCTTTGAAATCGTATACCCTATCTTTAAAAATGAATAAAAAAGTACTGCAGTCGTTGTTAATATACTAACTATGTTAACTAATGAAACATATACCATATGATTGTTTTTTTTTTTCCTAAGGCGTGTTTTTTAAAGCTACTTAAATGCCTTATTTAAAATCCTAGTACACTAAAAAAAATAAAATAAAAAATATTGGTACAGTTTTTTTGTCTGGTGGTAAAAAAAAAAGCTTATAAAAATATACAAAATACAAATATTGGATGAGGTATTAAAAACAAAACAAAAAAAAAATAATTTCAGAGACTGATCAAATCAATAAAAAAAAATAATAATAAAAAAACAATAAAAAAGTCAAGATATATTTTGTGTTTTGAACTCCAAAAAGTAAATGTATATGAGTCATACTAGCATCAAATTAAACTCTTTTTAATGCAATGAAATAAATAAATAAATAAATAAAATAAAATAAAATGAAAGTTATGCCTTGCGAGTACAGTAAGTGTGACACCCTGTCTATTCTCCTGCCTTAAATTATATTTTCGTGTGTGAGTGTGCGTGCATCATTGTTAAATATCACTGGAGTCTCTTAAATTACAAATGCTGCATTTTCAGCTACTGGTTCAAACGCTATTTTCAGAAATTCTTAATTTATGCCAGTAAACTAATAAATGTGTTCAGTGAATTTTCACCTGAGTATTGCAGAGGAGTTGTTTGGGTGCTGCGGGGCTCAGTGAGTCAGGTATTAGAATGGCGGATGCTTTAGAACAAAATGACACCATAGCAAACATATCCTGCATCAGCGGAATGTTGCCGCAAAGTTATTATCGGTAATGGGCAAGACCATGGCTAAAACTTCTGAGACGTTCCCCGGGGATGTAATGTGAGAACAGTGAGCCTAACTTTCTGCTTTCAACTTGATTGTGCATAATGCAATTAGCTTGATCGTTTTAGTGAATCACTTTGTTCCAATAAACTGTGACATATATCATATTTGACTTGCCATGTTATTAGTCTTAGACTCACCCACAGACTGCACACGGTCTGTTCACTGACTGACCCATAACTGGACACCACTTTCTTGCTCTGGCAATTTTTTTTGGCTGACCTAATCCAACTTCCGTACATCAAAGTCGAATTTACAAGGTACCAAGTAGATTTACCTTAGTTTGCTAGATAAATGGCATCAAATCCTTGAAATAAATAGGCGCTTAGTAGCAAGTAAAGAATGGTATGTTCTGCTTTGTTTTTGTCTGTGCTACAGACAGTATTTTTGAATGATCAGAAATTTGAATTGCAAAGTCATTTTAATGACTAGATTTTAAAGATTCAAGATTTTAATAACTGTAAGAAACTTTGCAACTACAGTACATGTCAATTTACTCTCATTAAAACATTAGTAGACCATAGACTGTATGTTTGCATTAGGTGTTTGTTTGTAATATAAGTTGACTTATTCAGTACGACTTATTTACTATGACAAAATATGTGATGAATAAATAATATTATAACTGTATGACAAGTTTGATAATTTATTTCAGAAAATCTTGTCCCAAATTTCCCTATTTTTTCAGAAAAAATAAAATGGTGTGTTGAAAAAAAGTTTGACAGTGTGTCAAAGACAATATCCTATTTCATGAGTGTTACACGTCATACTTTTGACCATTCCACTTCGCAAAGTCTTCTTCCGCCATCGTGCACAGCAAGTTAATTTGCCGTCAATTTGCTGTGATGTACTGGTCAGTTCTTACTCGTAACATCTGCACATGCTCACTCGCATCTCAGCATCCGAGAATCTCCTAAATGCCACTCATGGAAAATTACTTAATTATTCCAGTGCCAGTTATTCTCTTTAGAAAACCAGGGAGGTGGCTGAAATATTCGGAAGGTCTTCTGATAAGCCATAATGCAAAAATGTTGGTTGGTAACAGGCTTGAGGTTTGGTTGCAATGCATAGAAGAGTCGATGGCTTCCAGTAAATGACTATTTCTCTCCCTCTGCCCCACCTCACGTCAAATGATTGACGGAGAGGTGGAATTAGAGTGCTTTTGAGAGATTGGTGTGTGTGACTTGCCTAGGAGCATTTACACATGTGTGTGTGTGTGTGTTTAATACATGATGGTTACTTCAGCATCTGATCTGAGCATGCTCTGTGAATCAGAGACCTGAAAGCAGTTTGTGAAGGCTCACATCGGCTGAGTTACCAGGCCGTGCACAACGTGTCTCCCCCATGATTTATGGCCCCCAATATAGTCAATAACGGCCTGGCCGGAGATGCAAAGCTCCTTGAGATTAGATTGCTGTGCTGTGGCCTGCACATAGGGGCCTGTATCAAGAGGTGTCAGCACATTGGACGATGCGGCTTGTGCTCGCCATTTGAAGTTGACATCTTCAGTGCATCAAATGCAAAAGTCAGTCTGTGTTAGTCGTTTGGGTAATCTGGGTGAATCTTTTGTTTTTAAGTCCCCCTCTAGTCAATAAATGTATCCCCTAAAACTCAACATTTGACCATATTGTTTGATCATTTTTGATCACATGTTCTAAAATGACATATTTAAACTTTTTTTTCCTTGAAAACAATTCTGCATGCCTTAAAATAGAAATAAACCCAATGTAGGCACTGTATTGAGCTAATAAAACCTACTCCTAATCCCAGTCCTAATCCTAACCCTACCATCAATACAGTGCCCACTAGGGCCACATAATTCAGCACTACACTGGGACTTGAACTCGAAGCACATCTGCACTACATCTTGAGGTAGTGCCTACAAGGCTATCAGCTCTGACAATTAGAACATATTTAAATAAATGCTATAATTATAAAAAAAGTAATTTAATAAATGACATGCTTATTAAACGATAACTACGAAAGGAACAGAATTACCCTTAAAACGGTCTTTTAACCTCTCCCTCCCACCCAATTGCGTTTTTTATCCAAATACAAATACGAATAATTTTGATATTGTAATATATAGATATTGGCTTCGCTAATCCCTTATAAACCTTGTATAATTAATAAAATGTCCTGTATTTTAGAAATGGACATATTTACAACATTTTTTTATTCCAAAACATTCATATTTTTTCTAAAGTTTCCTTAACCTGTTTTAGAAAGAGACACTGAAGCTTGGTTGATAGATGATGGTTGTTTAAAAGGTCTATATTAGAGCCAGACCGATATATCAGCTGGCCGATATTATCGGCCGATATTAGGCATTTTCCAAAATATCGGTATCGGCAGTTATAATGGCCGATAATTGAATATTTGAAAAATAAAATAAAAACGGATGAAACACGCCTCAATCATCGGCTTGGCCTGTTATATTGAAAATGAATGTTTTACAATTTGCAATATGATTTTATCTATAGCTAAATTATGGCTCATCATAGACTAGCTATAACCACAAAGCTAGCTAATGCCACTATCATCAGTGGAAGACCGCTAATGTTAACATTAATGAGCTTGGAAACCACAATGAACTTTTTCTTTTTCCTAAATTCTTTTACACGTGTGTGAAATCCAACAATATTTAATTAAAAAAAAAAATATCGGCCGATATATCGGAATATCGGATTTTAAAACCCAAAAATATTTGAATTGGTATCGGCCTTCAAAATCCTTTATCGGCCGGGCTCTACTTTCTTCGTCTTCTGCCTAACACAAAAAGAAGGAATTTTGATGAATGTTAGGAATCAAACATTGGAAACTTGCATATGGACATTTCTCAAAATTCTTTTTATATTCTACAGAAGACTGAAAATCATTCAGTTTTGGAATAGCATGGGGGTGAGTAAACGAGTAAAAGACATGATTAATTATCGGCTGGAGTATCTCTTCAAGTTGAAGAAACACCCATACGTGTGTCTGAATTCACACTTGTCCAACTCAGCCATTCATGCTGAACTCTCAAGTAACATTGGTGAACAATGCTGGCGATCCTTTATCCTTACATACGGCCTTTGTCAGTGCTGCACAGTGCCGATAAGGTTAATTACATTCACAAACACAGTTGCCCTGCACCTCTGCCCTGACTTTGGGAGGGATGGATGGAGGAAGAGGGATTAGAGGTCTACCAGAGCCAAGCATGATCCACGAGTGTGCTTTCGAGATCACTGAAAAGGAGAAAAGGACAAAGAAAGGGAAGTTTATCCTTGTCCCAAAGTATAAAGAGAGAGATTCTTCTGCTGGAAGGTACCTCTGTTATCCGTTCATCTCATTGCCCTACTATACCTTGCTTTGCTTTGTTGTGTCTCTTTCTCTCTCAGTATTCCCTGTTGGTCATGCCTCACTGGGACAGTTGATATGTTGTGACTTTGGCCTGTGCCAGTGTGTGCCAGTGATACATGGGACCGTGCACCTGTTCAGCTCTCCTCTTAACATACCCTCACAGCGGAGTGCGCAGTTCCACCCTCAGGCAAGGACACCTGCACCCTCTGATCTTCAGCTGTCCTGTTCCTTCTCAAACCTTGAGTTATGTCCTTCCGTCTTCAGCTGTTCGCTCCTTCTCTTTCTCTGCACACATGCACACTTTCTTTTACCTAGCTTCACACGAGTCTCAAAGGTTCTTTCTTTGTAATTCTTTGCTTTGCACTAGTCTTTCAAGATTTCTGGAGAGCATTTGTCGCTTTCATTCTTTTCGCTTTGAATCTTACCTTTCAGCCTGTTCATAACAGGAGACTCAATGCTTTTAACTATATTAAAGCCGTCTCTTTCCACTGTTTCTGAGGGAGTTCCTGCAGGGAGGGATACTGCAGTAAAATCATCTTTTGCTCGCCCACATGTCATTTCAAATTCAAATGACTGTTCTTGTTTGCGAATTTACATGCTCCTCTTTTCCGTACAGCAAAAATAAAGAGGGATGAGGGGCTGTCAAGCTCCAAAATGATAAAAAGTTTCCAGAAAAGCATACATACAACCATATTTTAAGTGTTCTGATGCTAAAGACAGAAGCAGTTAATAAGACTTGCAATATACTTGATTAAACTTGGAATACAAAGAGTTATTTTATTGTGTTTTAACTAAGTAAGACTATGAATATCTTATAATGAATTTGATATGAATATAAGTGTGATGATTTTTTTCATTTTTGGTTATGGGCTTTTCTTCAAAATTAATATGTTTCTGTTAATGGCTCATAATTAGTGATATGCTACACCATGCAAAAGTTTTGGGTCAGTATGTTTAAAAAAACAAAACATTTAATACTTATATTTTGCAAGGATGCGTTAAACTGATGTTAAGAGTAAAGGCATTTATTATAATGTTATAAAAGATTTTTTAATCCTAAATTATTTTTTAACAGATTTTTTTTTTTTTTTTTTTTAAAGAAGCAAAACCAAATCAGCACATTAAAATGATTTCTGAAGGGTCATGTGACACTAAAGACTTCAGCAATGATGTTAAAAATTCAGCTTTGCCATCACAGGTACAGTATAAATGGAATATTTTAAATATAATATATTTATAATATTAACATATTAAAATAGGAATCCGTTATTTAAATATTTATAAGCTGGTTTTATAACTTTAGACTTGTGAACATTTCACGAAAAGAGCTGGATCTGCTCCTATCTCGTGGTTTTTTTTGTTTGTTTTTTTGTTTTTTGTTTGTTTTTTTGCCTTAGATCAGATCTTGTTGAAGTTGGTTGGCTCAGAAGAAGAAGAAAATCTGAACCAATCACTCTTTATTTTTCACGTTCATCCTTCTTTTATCTTCTCTGCATCTCCCTTGTGATATTTCTCTCACCATCGTTTTTTTTTTTTTGTTTGTTTTGCTCTCTTTCACTTCCTCTCGATTTCCCTCCCACACTTTAACGCCCTTATTAAATTCTCATTCTGAATAAATGCCAATCCCATCAATCTTCGCTCTGCCTCTTCTCTTCCTTCCCTTTCAGTCCTTGCGATGTGCAGTATAAAAGTAAAATATGGATTCAGAGACCTTTTATGATATCTGATAAACTTCCATATTTATTCTCCCTGCCTTAAGTGTTTTATGTAAGAAGTGATGCAGTGGCCTGTAAGTCTTGTCAGCCAGCGCCTCCCTCTAGGCCTGAATCACAACCCCAGTTGAGTGGAACTGATGAACACACATACACACTCAGGCTTACATAAACAATCTGTCCCCCACACATAGCCAACAACCTTTATTCACTCTCTTTCTCTGTTTTCTTTTTATCACAGATGATCACTTAGTCACACATAGTCTTTATTTCTTTGTCTCTCAGTGTCAGTGCTGTCTACTCCAGTCTGTCTTCATCTGCACTACACTTCCCAGAATCCTCCTTGTCTCCACATCTGATCTCACTCCCTCAATTATCCTCCTGTTCATCGTCTTCTTCATCACTGTCACCTGTTATCACCTTGTTATGTTTGATTTGTATCTGTATTTAGTTTCCTTCTGCCCAGTCTGTCTTTGTCGGTTCTTGTTTATGTTTCGTACTTTTGAATGTGATACCATCTACCCTTCATTATGTACCTGTGTTTGGAATCTAGTAAGCGTTTTAAATCGGAGCCATTTGACTTTGTCTCCTCTTTCAGTCAGTAACCGCAACCAAGTCTGAAAGTCAGACACACCACTAGAACATTTCAAAAACGACATCTGCCATTATGTGCACTTCTGAAGGACTTTTCAAAATATAGGATTTCTAATAAATTAGATATGTTGGCAACAATTGAAAGTCCAGAGAACTTTTTGTGCGCCCAAATGTAAATCCCAGTCAAGTGTCCTACATGAACACGAGAGCTGTGATGTCCAGTTAGTAAACAAATTACTCTTTTGAACCAATTCTGTTTAATGAGTCAGTCAAAAAGATTAACTATGCAGCCTTAAACTCGCTCTCGAGTTATCAGTTCACTCAGTGAATCGTTCCAAACAATTCATAACTTATTCCCTCAGTGAACCACAAGTCTTTTTTTTTTTTTTTGGTAATATTTGTTTCAAAATTTATTTAAATACTGTGAACAAATGTAAGTCTTAAAAGCTCTCAATTTACTCGGTAAACTCAAGCATGTCTGAACAACTATCTCTATCATGTGGTTTTGTAACTTTTAAAACTAAAAAAGTAATTTGGTTCCTAAGTGTTTAATGACACAGATTATGTTGAAATATTAAAGGCCATATCATGCATGGACTTTCTGCACAGACAGTTATTGCTTGCGTCAAATGCCTGTTTGTTTCTTTTATTTTTTTTACTTGTATCATTGCACATCTACCGCAAGTCTTAGTTTGGATTACAGTCAAGTTTGAATTTCTTTTCTTTTTTTCTTCATTCTTTTGATTCTCAGAAAGTCTCATACGGTAGGGGAGTGAGTTATTCTCGCCACAATGTTTTGCACTTTGTCATCTCACTCACTTTAGAATCTTTTCATCTGTTTTCTCCATCCCATCTTTTTATCTCCCGCTCATTATTTTTCAACAAAATCAAAGCGAGTTGAAAAGTTTTCTTCAATAAGCCTCTTACTCAAACGGGGAGATCTCTCTGGGGCCACTGCGGCATCCACCTGCTGAGGCTGAAGGTTGAGTCTGCCTCTTCTCGCTCATTGCACAACCCCTGTTTTGCATAAAGATCCCACCGTACCTCTAATTTCAACCCACATCTGCTATGTGATCTGAGAACATCAGGTCCAGCTGTGTTTTATGTACAGGTTGAACCCCCCAACGCAATGCTGCCGTCTCAGAGCGCTCTTATCTCAGATTGAAAAAAGCATGTGGCCCCCTTCCACCCGTGCTGCATTAGTTTTTCATGGGCTGAATTTTTAATGTGACGACTCAACTTCTGCCTTCAAAGTGAGGAAAAACCAACTGAATAGTAGATGAGGACACTGCTAAAACTTTTTCTTTTGCTTTAACTGGGTCTCGGAAGATTTTTTTATTTTTTTATTTTTTTTATTTTTAAGATAACTTAAGTACCTTAAGTGCCATGGAAGCACTTTACAATTAGGTGTCATTTGTTAAAATATTAGTTAATGAATGAACTAACAATGAGCAACACAATTGTTACAGTGTTTATAAATCTTTGTTAATGTTAGTAAAAATCCATTTTGTTTGTTGTTTGTTCATGTTAGTTCGCAGTGCAGTGCATAAACTAATGTTAAATACAACTTTTGGTTTTAATAATGTATCAGTAAAAGTTGAAATGAACATCAACTAAGATTAAAAAATGATGTAGTTCATTCTTCATATTTCATGTTAACTAAGGTAGTTAACTTATGTTAGCTGATGAAATGTAATTTTTTTTTACTTTTTAAATAAAAAAATACAATAACAGTAAACAAAATAAACCATAATATTGTGAAGTATCATTATAATTTGCCTCGAAAAGCTATTAAAGATATCGTTAAAATAGTCCAAGTGACTTAAATCTTAACTTGGCTCAAGCGACGAGAATACTTTTTGTGCGCAAAAACAAACAAAAATAACGACTTTATTTCAACTATTCACTTCCTTCTCTGTGAGCCTCTAGTCAGTTAACGTAGTGTGATAGCATAGAGCTACATCACACGTAGGCTCACTATTGGCCGACGCTGGTCATGTGTGATGTGTGTGACGTACAATAACAGAAGCTTACGTTATTAAACTAGTAACCTGACTCGAGGCAGAGAGCGAAGTAAGTGTATTTTGTGCAAAAAACAACTTAAGATTGAGCCACTGTAGTCACTTGGACTATTTTTAACGAAGTCTTTAATACATTTTTGAGGCCAGCAAGTTTCAATCCCTAAAGAAGCCTATGAACTAGTATGCAGGAGTGATCCAGCTCTCAGATTTCATTAAAAATATCTTAACTTGTGCTCCGAAAATAAAAATCTTACGGGGTTGGAACAACATAAGGGTGAGTAAATACTGACAGAATTTTCATTTTGGGGTGATCAAACCCTTTAATATTTTGATATTTTCTACTGGCAATCCATGTACAAAAGATCATCACAGACGGATGCAATACTGTATGTGAGGGGGAAATGGTTGGGTGCTGAAGTTAAAAGAAGGGGGAGATCAACTTAAATAATACAAATCACACTCAATACTATTAAAATTCTTCTACAAAAGCACACAGAGGTTATAAACACTAATAGTATTACAGCATTATACAGAGGTCGGAAGAAAAAAAAATATCATTTAAACTTCTGAAGGCAGCTAGTTTCCGTCAGAGCTAGAAAGTAGAAGATTTGTGCTCTCACTGTTATACCTGTGGCAGCTCATTCATCAGATAATAAAATCCTTTATTGGCCTGACCCAACAAAGCTTCAGCGGGCAAACGCACATCCTCAAAAAACAGCTCGGCTGTATCCTGCACAGAAACAAACACCCAGTATGTTTATAACCAGACCTCTATAATGTTTCAATAAATTCTATTCACTCATTAACAAGATGACAAATCATATGCATTTAAAACAGTTGTTATTTATATAAAAAGGATTCAGGAGGCACCTGAGCTTTGAGCCCAAGCTTCTCCAGCTTGCGCCCCTTTTGGAAGCCCTTAGTGCCACCATCAACCAGGAACAGACTGATTCCATGAGCTGCTGTCTTCGCTTCACGGTTAGTCACGGCAACTACAATCACTACGTCACTCATCCAGCCATTTGTGATGAACACCTGAAAAAAGTGACAGAAGACAAAACCTGATGGAAAAATTTAAGAATATTCATAAAAGCCTACCAACTAATCTGCAAATTCGGACAAGTTCGGTATTTACAATTAAAGCCCTGTTTTAAGATCGTTTCAGATGAAATAGAAAGGTTAAGATTGTTGACTTTTTGACTGCTTTTGACTGCTGTCCCAAGAATTTGTGGATTCTGTGGTAGCACCCCCCACCTTCACACTGGTAAAATAGGTCCACAGGAACAATCATTTATAAAATGTATAAAACTTTAGTACAGTTTACTAAAGTCTAGGGTGTTCACTGATATGCTCACACAAAAATCGCTGCAAAAGATGCTTTGCAACAGGTGTTTTACAATTCGTTGTAAAACTGTAGACCTATTTTTCTGAATGCCTCACAACCATACATTCTCCTAGGGCTGCACGATTATGACAAAAATCAAAATTGTCGATTATTGCCTTGAAATTATAATAGGCTCTATGCACAGCTCCACTACTTCCTGAACTTCAGCCAGCTTCTTGTTTCCTGTCTGGCATTATTGGACA
>JAOTRC010000004.1:18742306-18753587 GCA_027497675.1 Cyprinella lutrensis
GATGGATGGATGGATGGATGGATGGATGGATGGATGGATGGATGGATGGATGGATGGCTGGATGGATGGATGGATGGCTGGATGGATGGATGGATGGATGGATGGTTGTACAAATGAATAGATAGTTGGATTTATATATGGATAAATGTTTGGATAGGTGGATAAGTTGTTGAATGGATGAATTAATGAATTAAATGATGGATAGATGGATGGATAGATATAGAAGAATAGATTGATGGATATATTTTAAAAAAAATCAAGGAAATGATCAATGATATGACCTTTTTAAAAACCAAATGTCCTCAATGACAAACATGTTATATAACTGGCAAAGATTTCTTCTGCTGTGTAATGCCACAGTTGTATCTCTATTTTTCCACTCTCTCTCATTTCTCCCCTCTTCTGAACTCCTTTTCATTCACTCATTTCCGCTCCCTTTTCATGTCCTCCTCGAAGACTTGATTGGATGGGGACACATAATGCACAGTGCCAAACCAGAGCAAATTAAATTGTGAGTTTACAGCAGCTTAAACGGAATAACAACATATCAGTGTCTCCGTCTCTTATGCACATTCCTTGTTTTTCTTTCTTGCTTTATTTCTTTTTTTATTGCTCTTGTTTGCTTTCTTTTTCCTCTGTTTACTTATTTGTCTCTCTTTATTTGGGTCATTTTAATCATTTTAGACTTATGTCATCTATTTTCTGTGGTCAAAACACATTTTCTCATCAGCAGCCCAGGAAGAGTAATTTTATATAATTAAGATTGATTTTTTTTTTGCAAAGTTGCCATCTTTTCACTTTATTAGATTAGAGTTGTTTAATGACCTGCAGCTTTAATCAGTGGGAGGTTTAGTCTTTTGGGTTTATGATTAGGCCTACTGAATATGGTGCAGTATTCTGTTGTTCATTGTATGTTGATTGCTTTGAGTCTGTTGGTGTCCCTCTTCTCAGTGCACTGGCTTTTCTTGTCCTTGCTTTCATCGCCTGAGGCATTTATGTGAAAATCTCTTCATTTTTTACACTCATCACCTTCTCCCCAGTCTTGCACATGGATGCTCACACATACACATATGCACGCTCACAGCACTCCTGTCCCAACCCAGAGGGTAAACAGTGGGCGCTCCACAGGCGTCATGATCTGTACTGTTGCACCTTGCTGGTATTTGTGTTTGTGAGTGTATAAATAAGGAAAATGGCAGATATATTGACAAAATGAGCAAGACTGTTTTTGTGGTGTCTAAAAGTATTTTTGGTCTACAAAAAACCTTGCAGCACAGTGCAGAATAAACAATGCCATAGTTTTAGTAAAAAAAAAAAAAAATGGATTTCTTAACCTCTTGAGATGTACTGACCTGACCTCCTCAGGCTTCACTTCGTTTACCATGGTAAACATTCAATATGTAGAGACTATACTGTCTAAACATATTAAGAATGTTAACAAATTATACATCTTCAGAGTACTAAGGATTTAGTTTCAATCTACAGTGTCTGTTCTATGATATACACTATATTACCAAAAGTATTGGGACACCCCTCATAGTAATTTAATTCAAGTTCCAATCACTTCCATGGCCACAGTTGTATAAAATCAAACACTAAGGATGCAAACTGGCCGGTTGGCTCGCTAGCTAACTTAACACCCGCAGACGCTTATGGAGATTTTCACTTTCGAAAACGTTTGAGCACATCTTCGATTCGCCATAAACTTTGGTAAAAATGCCAATATTTGAAGTCTACACAGTTGATTTCTCACCTCAAATGTTCTCAGAAATGAATTTAGTGATGAAATAGCATACGTAATTGTAGAAAAACTAATTACTGGATTGATCTGCCTTTCCTTCCTCGAATACCGAATTGAATGGTAACGTCAATTGCATCCTTGGTAAAATGGGCGTGTCAAGAACACATCCAAATTTTTAACCGTTCTTGCCAAAATGCTAACTTGTGGATTGGGACAGTACTTGGGCCACAAAAGATGACATTTCACAAGAACACAAGGACACAAGTACAGGCAAGTTCACAGATCGAGAAAGGCCCATTTTCTCTAGTGTGACGAATCACGCATATCTGTCTGGCAATCCGATGGTCGAGTTTGGGTTTGGCGGTTGCAGGAATAGTGTTCTTTTGGCGTGGGGTTGTTTTTAAAGCATACCAAGACATGTTGGTCCATTTAATGCACCCAACTGTGGGGGAAAGGTTTTGGAATGGCCTCTTCCTGTTCCAAAATGACAACACACAGCAAAGTCCATAATGACATGAATGAGTCAGTTTGGTGTGGAGGAACTTGACTGGCCTGCACAGAGTCCTGACCTCAAACCGATAGAATATCTTAGGGATGAATTAGAGCAGACACTGTGAGCCAGGCCTCCGTATCCAACATTAGTGCCTGACCTCACAAATGTGCTTCTAGAAGAATGGTCAAAAATTCCCATAAACACACTTTTAAACCTTGTGGAAAGCCTTTGCAGAAGGGTTGAAGCTGTTATAGGTGCAAAAGGTGGGTCAACTCCAAATTAAACCAACAGATTTTGGGATGTCATTAAAGTTCATGTGCATGCAAGGCAGACATCCCAAACGTTTGGCATATATAGTGTAGATAATCCAGCAAAAGTAAGACAGTATTTATTAAAGAGGCCGTTCACCCAATAATGATTGCCTTTAAACACTGTATGACTTTCTTCTGTGGAACTTAGAAGAAAATATTTTGACAAATGTCTCAATGTTTTGTTTTTGGTTACCAACATTCTTCAAAATATCATCTTTTGTGTTCAGCAGAAGTTTTGAGTGACAAGAAAATGCTTTCAACATTTATTCATCCTCATTTTGGATGAACTATGCCTAGTGACGAACGTCCAAGCTGCTCTTTTTCATACAATGAGTGAACATTGTATGAAAAAGAGCAGCTTGGAGCCCCCCACGGCACCCACTGCAGCAAGATGTGTTGGTGTCTGTGAGTCAGATCACAGAACAATGAAGGAGGTGAATGAGTTCAGTTTTAAGAGGAACATGGCCGGGTCCACAGTGGGTCTTGTGGTCACAGAGGAATGAGGGCTGTCATCTCTGAGGCTATTTTACTCTCCCTGTCCCCAAAGATTGCATCTTACTGGAACAGCTCTCTTCCTCACTCCAACATATCAACAAACACACAGCATCAAATGATAACATAGCATGCTAATGATAACATAGCATGCTAGTCATGGCTAAAAACAGCCAGGACACAAAAACATAGCCGATCACAAAACACTGAATTGCTGAACCATTGAGTTAGCGCTGTCAAAAGAGATCAACTGAGCAGGCATTTGTTCTACGTTTGGATATATACATCAGGTGTCGTGTTTTCTGTTTCTAGTTCCCTATGTTAGTTTCTGCCATTGGTTTCCATAACAACCCCTTGTGTTTACTTGTGTCTTGTTTAGCTCCATCGTTTGGTCTATTTATGCTGCCTTCAGGTGCTATTGGAACTATTGTACGAGTTTCCTCGTTAACAAAATGGTACAGGAATGCCCTCTCAAATTGTTTTACCACTGGAAAGCTTAGGGATAATTTTGTGTTATGGACTTTAAACATAGACTGATATTCTTTATTATTATTTTGCCACAAAATCGACATTGCCTTGTCTTGACATTAAAGTAGTGCATATTTACATATATAAATAACCATTTGGAGCATGTTGGTCGTCAGTGAATGGGACGTTACATATCATTTTGGCTTCAACAGACCTCCACGATTCATGTTCTTTCTGATAACCAATCACTTAAATGAGTCAAGCTTGTAATCACAACTTCAGAAGTGAGAAGTAGGAAATTTCAGTTTTCATTTTCATTTAGTTCTGGTGTATTCAGGGTTTACGGTTGGTTGTGTTCATTCTCTTGCGGTTTTCTTCTGTGCCTACAGTAGCAGTATTTTGTTTTTGTTTTGTTTTGTTTTTTGCCTAATAAAGACTGACTCCACATAGATCCTCCATTGGCCTCTATTGGAACCAATTAAATACATTTTATTATATGATATAACTAATATAATATTTTTAAAGCTGCAGTCCATAGTTTTTACATAATTGAACCATTGAAATGGCTCACCTGCCAACCCATTTCTGTGTCCATTTTGAACCCCTTCAAAACAGAGTTCAAAAGCCCTTCCGATATTTATCCTTGTTTTGCATGGGCCCGTTTGCTGTCTCTATTTTTCTGTAGCCAATCCGAAGTCTGAAGTCTTTTGCATTTTACAATGGATGAATCTCCTGGTGTTACTGGTGATTGTCACTTGAACCTTTCTGGATCCGCCATCAAATTGAAAAGTTTAATTACAGGATATTGCTAGGCTATCTCATTACCAATTCGTACGAGTGATTAAAAAGTGGCTAATTCGTACTAATTCATACGACCTCACTCGTACGAATTCGTATAATTTGTCCAACCCCTCGTGATGGGTAGGTTTAGGGGCAGGGTCAGGAGTAGGTCAGTCGTAAGTATTCATGCGAATTGGCCAATTCGTAAAATATGTACGATTTAGCAAAAACGTACTAATTCGTACTAGTGAGATCGTACGAATTGTTACGAATTAGCCACCTCGTAAAATTCGTACGAATTCTCATGAGATCAGGTTGGATATTAAGTGCTGTTAGAAAAGGCTACAAATCTCCACCTTCAACATCCTCACACACAATATATCCTACTAGCTGAGACTCTTCTTTATGTGTAGAGATGTGACGTTATGACGCAAAGACATGCTCGAATTTCCCGCAGAAATCCACCAGTACCACTGGAATTAAAAACATTTTTTTCAAGCATACTGTTTTGAATCAAGCTAGGGCACCCCCAAAAAAGTTTTAAACATGATAAATATAGTCATTATAAATGTAGTGATTGCATCTAAGGTGGACACCTAATTTAATATATGATATTACCATCTGAATCTAACCATGTCATGTCAACAAATAGAAAAGTCAGCCAGCTGTTTATTATCAGTTAATTATTGTGCCTTTAGCCCCAACAGGGGGGCAACATTAAAAGCGGATGTGAAGAAAAGCTGACTTTTTGTGCCATCTCGTAGTTTAAAAAATAAATAAATAAAAAAGTCAAATGCACCTTTTACCCCAGTGCACCTTTAGCCATGTTGTAGCCTATATATAAAATTGACCCATCGCCTGAAATAAACTGTGAGAGTAACTGACCATTTGGGGTTTGGTTATTCTCCATGCACAAAGGCCTTAAATGCCCCGATGCATGCACTCTGCGAGCCTTGTGTCTGAATGCCTTTCTCTGTTTGCACCCGTAAATACCATAAACAAAAGCCTCTGGGACTCTTGTGTTGCTCAGAGAGTGGCTGGTGATAGGAAGATAGAGGAGGCGACAGATAAATTGAAGTTAGGGATCAAGGGTAGTGACGGGTGAACACAGATCATGGACCAGATAGCAGCACTAAGGGTTAAAGTAGGCTTAGTAGAGCATGAATTTGTGGATTGACCCACAGAATGCTTTGACATGGTGTGAGTGTATTTTTGTGGCTTTATGTGCACATGCAAAGGCAGAAAGTGTCCTGGACAGGGTCAGGTATTCTTTTCCATTATACTATTCCAGTCCAGACTGACAACAAGCATGTAATTCTGGTAAAATGTTATGAATATCATAGAGGATTGTGAGTTACCACTTCTGGGTGTGTATTATTAGTAGACTCATGTCAAATCGGTGGACTAATTTTGCATTTTGTGCTCTTATTTTTAAATGTGTGGAATGGGATTTAAAATATTTTAAATGGACAGGTCACCCAAAAATCTATCTTTTGTGGAACAGATATTTTGAGGAATGTTGGGGTCAAAACTACATTTGACCCTTTTGACTTTCAAAGTTCCAGTGTATTGACAATAATTCTGTTCTACAGAAGAAAGAAATGCATTCATGTGAGTAATTGATCATAAAATGTTATTTTGGGGTGAACTATCCCTTTAAATGGAGAACTACACTCTCATTCGTTACAGTTTCTTGTGCATGCCAGTTCATTAGAGACCAATTAGTTTGTTTTTTTGAAAAGATACTATCTGGATCACTAAAATGGACATGGATAGTAGAGCACACTGAACTGCTTTTTTGGTATTCATGATCACAGTTTTAAAAATGTTGGTTCATATGAGGAGATCACAGTATGACGTCTAAGCCATGCAGGAAACACTTTGATGTGTGGGTGAAAATACAAGTGAGTCAAGTGGAGAGAAAAGGAAAAATGGAAAAATCCAGATCCATTTCTGTCACGGTGTGGGAGCTTCAAACATAAAATCACAATGTGGCACTGAGTCAAACATTCTGTATGCATACACACACCAACCGTGATTCCCACTGTGAGAAATCTGATTACTTTCTGTGAAAACCTTAGTGGTATGGCAGTGAATCCACTCATTCGGTGTTATTAAAATGATGTATTTCTTTCCTTATTTATTTTATTTTGCGTGCAAATGCAAATACCTGTAATGATCCTTGTTTCATTATTATAAAATTGTTGGACGATTGTTTCTCCTTTCCAAACCAAAGCAAATTGTAGCAACTTAACTTATAATTTACTTGAGCTTTATGTGAGTAATATAATCGTGCTCTCTGAAATAAAGCTGATATTGTCTTAGGTATATTTAGAGACATGAGCTATCTCTTTAAAATATGATATTGGAAATAGTATCAGAACCTTGAATTAGTTATGTGTCCTTGCAAAGCTACTCTGTACAGCAGTTCTGTATGACTCTCTCAAATGAATGTCAGCAGACATCTTAGTGTTGTTTACAACAGGCCAAACAACAGGCTAATATGAGGCAAAAAAAAAAAAAAAAAAAAAAAAAACACTTTTCTTTCGCCTGACAAGAAGGAATTGTAAAGGACCACAGAGCAAACGCATACTAATTTCATCACTACTCTCCATGGTGCTTTTTGATTTAGAGGCCAATGATTTTTTGACAAATGTTCCTTTTTTATGCAACACAGTCACAGCTTTTACTATTGTGGCTGAGTTAGGTTGCCGGCATGGCACAGCTGAGTGAAAGATGAGATAATGTGAATCTAATTCCCTTTAGGCATAAAAAGCACTACTGTTTCACCTATCCACATTTTCCTGGCATTTTATCAGGACCATTCCATTAGCTTTAATCTTCATTATTAGATTTGATGTGAAAACTTCACTGACAATAATTTGATCATTTGACATTTTCTCCTTCGATAAACCAGGGATGGACCACAAATGAACTAAGGTGCAGTTTATGGTTGCTGAATACAATAATGGTTAACTGTTTGAGAGAATTTACTGAAATATAAGGGGTCAAAAATGTGTTTCCACTTGCTATATTTTCCACTTGCTTTATTTTCATGTATGGGCCCTTTAAATCGCATTGTCCGCCCAGATCTGGTAGTAGGATGAACTGGTTCTGGTAGAGTCAATTAGATTCGTGCCAGCCAAGAGAGTGAATGGCTGTGGTGAGTGAGTTCTCCATGAGTAAAACATATTGTGAAAATGTATAACCATTTTATTGGTTAAACGTGTGTTTAGATATTATTTGATTTGTGTTCTTGCCACGGTTATGTATTGTATTAAGTTTAATATTCACCTCCATTATAGAATGTTCACAAGGGTGATTGCTGAATATGATCACCGCTGTTCTATGTTATTCAACAGGTACAGACCATGAGTTTCAGATTTGTTGATTTATAACTCTTTATTATGTAGTTTATGTAAATGAATAAATTAGATTCGCGCCAGCCAAGAGAGTGAATGGCTGCAAATGTGCACGACATGCCATTCATTTCAATGGGGAGTGGGCGTTTTCCAGCGACATGAGCGACAGCGACTAGTGGGGCGTGTCTGGCGATGCGTCAATTTGAGATCTGCTTAACTTTATGCAAATGAAGAGCAACTTTCGGGAGTGACAACCAATAGGAATGAAGTCAAAAGCTCATTTTAGCAGTCAGAAACTGTCCTATATTTTATGACAAATCTCTGTGTATATACAGTAGTATTCACCGTACTGACTGGTTTTGGGAACCCAGATGTTTGCGCAGCAAGAAAACATATTTGTTGTCTAACATAGAGTGAATGTCACTCACAAACATTACTAGGCAACCAGTCGTGGGAACGCCCTCCAGCACAGCCACTGGCGACTTGCAACAAAGTCATTCGCAGTCTGAACGGGGCTTTACTGCTTCCCTAGGAACTAAAGGAGAAAGCATCAGTCAGGCACTGCTAATCAAATGCCTTTGGTTGATCACAGGAAAACATTTAGAACAGTTGCCAACTCCTAAAAAGGAGAACCTCTTCTCTCTAAAAAGAACATGGCAGCACTGCTTAGGTTTGCAAAGTCGCATCTGAACAAACCACACGACTTCTGGAACAATGTCCTTTGGTCAGATGAAACCAAAATGGAGATGTTTGGACATGATGCACACGCCACGTTTGGTGAAAACCAAACACGGCATATCAGCACAGTCACCATCTGTCGAATACATTGGTGGAGGGGTGATGATTTGGGCTTGTTTTGCTGACACAAGACCTGAGTTGACCATAAACTCCTCTGTATACCAAATTATTCTCGAGTCAAATGTGAAGCCATCTGTCTGACAACTAAAGCTTGGGCAAAAATGGGTCATGAAGCAGGACAATGATCCCAAGCACACCAGCAAATCTACAACAGAATGGCTGAAAAAGAAAAGAAGCAAGGTCCAAACCTCAACTCAGTTGAAATGCTGTGGCAGGACCTTCGGACCTTAACATACGTCTAAATATGTCATGTGATGTTCATCTGAGGTTGCATTTACCTAATGATTTAATGTTTTTTTTATTATGCCCCATATATATATGTACATATTTCTGCTTTTTGGACCACTATACTTATACACCTTTATTTTCCTCCATAGCTCATGCTATGATTTGTAGGTCAGTGCTTCCACAGGGACTAAGCCATCTGTAAAATTTTAACAGCAGATAATGACCAGCTGAGGCAGCTTTATCCAGAGCCAGCGGTGACCTTTACCCAAAGGATCATGTTGATGACTCGTTTCAAGGCTTTTAACTTACAGCACCAACCTCTAAAAAGCAGTCTGAAGGTTTTCAGGCTATTATCACAACCTTTTGGTCCTTCACCATGTGACATCTCTTTACACATTTTAATCAGGTACTTTGGGGGTCAATGTGGAGAGTGGGGTAAAGCCAAAATGATCATAAATGATTATGTGTCCTGGTGACCAACATATGGTGCTAGCCTAGGCACAATAAACAAAGGCCTGGCAGATCAATGCTTTTAGGCTAGACAGCTTTGAGAACTGAATTTGACAATGAGTTTAATTGATAGGCATGTAAATGAATGAATGGAGAGATAGGGATGGGGCAAAAGCTTCTTGATGACCAAGACAAATCTGTTTATACTGGATTAGACACTTTACAAGCTGGGCATTTAAAACCACACTTCAACAATATATGGATCAAGCCAAGATCCAACAATCAATTTGGGCCACTGGCAGGAAAGAAATTTAAGATCAGTAGATGGGCATCCACTCTCAGGATGATTAGAAAAATAAGAAACACACGTTGAAGCTCAGAATGGACATTGCGATAAGTAAATGGGATTCATTGAGAAACTGTGATCAATAGGTGGTAGTTTCTCGCATGACTGTTCCTCTGTGATAGAGGGGGACTTGGGTTATCCCTGCACTAATCTTGCCTGATATTAGCCCAGCACAGTTTGTTAGCCATGTGTTTAATGTAAAAGAACACCTTTTTCTATTAGTGGCTTGATAAATTGCATATTTTTAGAAGAGCAATCAACATGATGGCGAGACAATTTGTTCATCTTTTGAAAAATCGGATGGGAGTAAGACTAAGGTTTTGCCTTCTTGTTTGTTAGAGTTACAAAGTTGTAACATTAAAAGTTCAGCTTTTAGAAAAAGCTTCCAGATTGCATTTTATTTCCAACATGCATTTTATTAGTGACCTATAAATAGTTTAAATTCTTAAATAATTATTCATTTTTATGTTCTCGTTTTTAATTGTTCAAAGTATTTTTTGGGGAAAAAAATGTATTTACACTACCATTATTGTATACTACTCTAAACTGCAGAGACTCTCAACACACAATTTTCTGTTTATTTTTTTCTTACTGTGATAAGTGCTCTTTAGGTTTTTTAAGGTATTTTTATAGTTTCATCTGTCATTGAAGGTCCCTCCCAAGCAGTTTGTATTAGTTACCTGGTTCGTATTGAATTCCAAGCTTTGCACTGAAAGCAGGCATAATGGCAAGTCAACAAACTAATCACATTTAGAGAGAAAAGGTCATCAGCAAAGCTTAATGGGTTTCTGATTTTACTGGAACCTGATTGCGGTGAAACTTTATTTTACAATTAGTCAGAGGGGCGATCAATGCAGTTACAATTTATCCGTAGGCGTCAGTCACTTTTCTTGTATTAAAATGGCATGGGATGTTGGAGAGCAGTAAATGATTTAAGAGGTTCATTCATTTATGGATGAAACGAAAAAATACATCATAGCCATAATAAACCAAGTTGAAATTAAAACACTATTGACAAATATATGATGGGGGGGTTACCTTATTACCTTACCTTACCTAACTACTCTTTCTTTTAAGTACAGAAAGGAGATATAAATCAGGATGATTCGTGAATTTGCGTTTTTTTTAAGCTGAAGTCTCAATAACTAGATGCTAAAGATGAGCAGCTTCAAATTATATTCATAGTTTTATCCAGATGTCCAACATATGCAAAGAATGTGTCATTTTTACTCACATGCTTCTGAGCTCTACATATTTTCCTACATTGTTCACTTCCTAAAAATGGGGTTTCAGTGCCCAACATTCTGCAGGCATTGTGGATTGAATAGTAGGGAAGTATTTATGAATCTGCCGTTATACCCAAACTATAAATGAAAAAGCTCTGATCTAGAATATGTGAGAGTTCTGTCAGTGCCTTTTACACCTTTCCAATACATCAATATGCCATTATAATTTCAGCACAATGAAGGGACCTTTAAAATTACTACTGTATAATTGCAGTCTTTCAAGCTGCCATTATCCTAGGCTTTGAGTTATTGACTGGGAGACTTCCACTCAAATTTATTCTTTGTTGAGCTTGTGACTGGGTCGTTGTTCCCGGAGGGGGCAGGAATGGTCAGGGGATCTGACCACCACTGTAAGTGAATCGTTATAGGGTTTTGCCAAGGGCACATGGTTTGGAAGGGTAAATAATGGGGAAAGCACCCTGGGAGCCTTTAATTAAACATTCTATCTCTCTCTCTTTCTCTCCCC
>JAOTRC010000004.1:18753687-18765701 GCA_027497675.1 Cyprinella lutrensis
TTTCGCCCCCCCCCCCCCCCCCCTCTCTCTCTCTCTCTCTCTCTCTCTCTCTTTCAGACCCAGCAGGGGTGGAGTTTGAGCAATATGAACTGTCCATTTTGGCTGATACTCTTAGGAGTTACATTCAGGAATTACCCTGCCCACTCATCCCAGCTGTAGTGTACAGTGAGCTGGTCTACACTGCTCAGGGTAAGCTGAACACAAAACATGTAAACACCACAATTTTATATATATAAAACTGAAAGGTAAATATTAAAAAGGTATTAATATAAAATATATATATTAAAACTGAGGTATGAATTTTGCCCGGCGTGTTTTTTGTGTGGTAAATTAATCAAGCTTTAATCACTATAGTGCTGGTAAGGATTGCATACAACTTCATGTCTTAAATGGGCGAACTAACCCTTAAATTCTAAGCAGGGCTGGCCCAATTAAACACTGCACTTTACTTGCCGTTTACAAAAAGCAAATACGGCCCACAATGTTAAGGTTGCCAGTAAAGACGTTCTAAAAAAGTTATTCACAATAGTAAACTGTAGCAATGTATGTTGTTCGGGGAAGAAGGAGGCGGGAGCCGGCGAACATTCAAACAGTTTAATTATAAAACAAACACAAAACAAAAGTAAAAGGGGGAGTCCCTCATGGACATCTGCTATACACCCATAAACAAAACATAACATAAATGTCCAGGCCTGGTCCTCTCTTGTCCTTCACTATCGTCACTCGTCATTTTAAGCTTCCACAGCTCATCCGAGATACGAGGCTGGACGCTCATTATCAATCGCCACCGGCCTCACGCCGTTCTCTCACGGCTCTCGCCCTCACCCTGTTGCCACATATACAAACATCAATGTCTGCCATGAAGAGTTGTTAACTTGTGATTTTGTTCATTTGTATGCTTTTACATTACTATTATGGTCTTTCTTTTTCGTTGATTTTTAGCTTTGTTATAGTAAACATATTGTAATTGCACTAAAATGATGTTAATTGGCATAAACATACACAAAGAATGATCCATTTAACATCACTAAAAAGCTGTCACTCATCTCAGTTCATCGCAATCTCACAAAGTTCCGTTATAATCGATGAAACTGTCTATACACTGTATATTGAATCTCTCATTCACATTGTGTCTTCACTTTGTTTGTTATATCAAGAGCATTTGTGCAGAACTTATTGGCATTTGTGCAGTGAGTGAATTCTGACTTAAACACCTCTGATTGGCCAGTCGTTCAATAGATCAACAGACTTGTTTGTGATTGACTTCATTATTCAACACTGCTAAAACAAATAGAAACTTTTGACGTTCTCCAGAGCTCAAACACAAATACGCACTGGAACGTTTGTCAAATAAGTTTTGCCGATATTATATTTTTGCTTTCTTTATACTCTTTTGATTATTTGCTTTCGTTTGAGGCTGCTTAGCAACCGTCTATGCCACTGGCCAGCCCTGATTCTAATTCTTCAAAAATCATGCAATAGCTGCTTATTGAGTCTCATTGAGTGAATTGAACTTGAGAAATGGAAAGTCACTGAAAAGATACTCTAAAGAACGCTGAATGGCATCCCTCATCAACTCTAAACTTGCCAATAAAACGTAGGATTTAAGTTCATTTTCTCTGAATAATGAATGTTATCACTTTTATGATACATTTTAAAGCTTTTTTCAATGCCTCAGTGTCCATTCTTTATGACTGCCAATCAGTACATTTCTTCAAACTTCAAAGTTTGAAATGCATGCTGGTGAGTAAATTATGTAACAATTGAATTGTTTAAAATGCACAACTAAATTGGGTGGGTGTGTTTGTCTTCTTTACTATATAAATGCTAAATGTTCAGTGGGCAGAAAGAGGCTTGAGAGAGGCCTAGAACAAAAGTAGTTTGAGAGAGAGAGAGAGAGAGAGAGAGATAGAGAGAGAGAGAGAGAGAGAGAGAGTGTGTGTGTGTTAGTGGGGGCGCTACTATGCCGGAGGGTAGGTTCACACCATCTCTCTCTGACTTCTCTCTGCTTTACTCCTACTGAAATTGAAACAAGCCTACACAGAGTCTGCCCCATCTTTTAGATATGCTTGGTTGCTCAAAAGTGTTGCTTGACTTTGTAAGGACAAACCAAATTATGTAAGCACCCTTGGTGAATAATGCTTCATCATGTTTCTAATGCCTGAGAATTCTTACCGACAAATTTATATCCTTAAATGTATTGATTAAGTAATATTTAATTTATTAATATTTAATAGTTACTTTTCTACTAAATTTTCCACTAATAATTGACTTTTTCTTACCTTTTTGGCATTCCATTTATCTATGGTCCATGCCTTCGGTCTGCAATATTGTCCATCTGCAATCTTCTAAATCATTCACTTCATAATGTCTTGATTATTTTTATTTTATTTTATTTTATTTTTTTATGATTGGTCCCTTAGAGTGGAAAGTGTAATTGCAGTTTAATTAGTTCCATTTAGATTATGCAATAGTAACATGATTGATTGATTGTCTTAGTAGTTACATTTTCTGTCTTCAGATATACTGGCACTGTTATGTGACTTACTTAAACAAATTGCAAGATCTCAAGTGAAATATTACATCATACTAACTACTACAATTTTTTTTATATTTGTTTAGTGATGCAGTGAACAAAAATCAAGACAATGACTCACTATAATGTACTTGGGACAATAATACATTTTGTATCGGGTCAGTGTGTCTTCAAATCTTATAATGCTAAGTCTCTGTAGGATTTGCCATATGGCATATTCAGCATTTTTGTATTAACCATTCTAAAAAAATCAATGGGCTATTATGGCAAATAAGCTTTTCTGGAAAGTCCCTTTGTCATGGGGTGCTATTAACAATGCCAAATCCTACCTCCCTCTTTCCTGGATACAATCCATTTGATTGTGAAATCAGGCATGCTTTTGTTTGATATCCTTGATTTAATCAACAAACCAATTCAAGCTATTACATCCATTTTTTTAAAAATACCATGTTATCCAAAGCTCAGGAGTTTTATGATGCATGACATTAGGGTAGAAAAATACAATTCATTCCAAGCTTTAAATGTAACACGAAACAGCAAGGTATTGCTTCTTAAAGCATGACAATTTTACTTTGAAGAAAAGTGCAAAAGGTCCTTTTTCGGCTAGATCTGACTCCGTTTAGTGTTGCTGAGTACCGTTGAGTGTTTAAGTCTCATTTTAAGAGCATTACTCAGTGGTATATCTCATGCCCTTAGCACTGGTGCCAATCTGGCTGGCCAGTAGCCAGTGTGCCCTCTTCCAGGAATGTGATTGGCTGTCTGCAGGGCTCCCCTTCCCTCGGTTGTTTCGTGCTGAGTCCAGATGGACTCGGCCAAGTTCCCAGCCGTGGCCTACAGCCCATGACGCTGGCCTTTATTGAACAGGGGTCAGTCTCTATTGGTAATCTCCAGGAGGCAGCACGGTGTGGGACCGTCCGGCTCCAGATTGGGGGCATGGGTGTCTGTGCATGTATTACTGAGTGCATGCATATAACTTGCCGATAGAGGCCCTCTTGTATCAATGGTCAGTGAGTCCCAGGCCCAGGCCAAGGTCAAAGCAATGACCCGTTTTCTGATCGGCAGATTGTCAGACATTCATCACTCGACCCCCTGCCACCTGCCACCCACTGCTCATAACCTTTGCCCTCTCTGCACTTATCTTCTATAAGCACTATGGCAGAAGCGCCTTAACCAGCCAACACCTTAATGGCTTTGTTCATGGTCATAATTCATGCAGGAAATACATTTGGCAGGGTGCTCAGTCTGTGTGAGAGCAGCTTTTAGGCAGTAATCATTGAATGTGTTGTGACCGTTAAGATTTACTGAATGTATTGCAGGACTGGCCTATCTGCAAGCTGACACGCTTGACATAGAATGATGACTGTTACTATTACTTCAAAAATGAAAGGGAAATGAGAAAATAATGTGTACATCTTAAAAAGCTGACTATACAATAATATGATTTATAGTGAAAGAATGTGTTGATTTTTACTTGTTGTGATTTGTTGTATGACACCTTTTTTGTTGTTGTCAATGAGCACAAAAGCAAAAATATAAAAACATTTGTTTTATGTATTTAAACATTTACATTTGTATTTATTTAAATAATATAATATAATATAATATAATATAAAAAAATCATATAATATGTACTTGTTTTTGGCTTAGAATTATAGCTGACAATGTTTTTTTTCTTTTATTTATTTAAACATTATAGCATAATATATTTATTATTAAATCTATTACATATAAATCATATATACTTTGGTGGCTTAGAATCATAGGTAACACTTTACAATAAGATTTCATAAGTTAACATTAGTCAATTATTTTAGTTAACATGAAATAAGAATTAAAGGATTAGTTCACTTAAAATAAATAAATAAATAAATACTTTTGCTGATAATTTACTCGCCCCCATGTCATCCAAGATGTCCATGTCTTTCTTTCTTCAGCCGTAAAGAAATTAAGGTTTTACATGAAAACATTACAGGATTTTTCTCCATAATGGACATCAATGGACTCCAACAGTTTCAACTCTCATGTTCATCAAAATGAACGAATCTTTTTTTGAGTCATTTTGTTCATTCAACAAACAAAATGAACAAAATGACTGAGATGGTACTCACTGCTGGACATGAAATCCAGATCCAATTCCTCCCACCTTATATATACCTAAACCTACCCAGCTCCACCCCGTGTATTATGAATAGCCGAGGTATCAGCAGTTTATTCTTAGTGAATTCCCCCTTGTTTCTTTCCTGACTCGCTAATGTTTTTGCATTGATATCCAGATACCTGTTCCTTTGGCTGATGAAGACAAATATTCATTGAGTGTGTGGGACTTGGGGATGAACTGCTCATATCTTTGGTGTACCACCAGGGTCCACTTTAGCTTAAATAAGCCTGAATCACAGATGCTAGACTCTTTGCTGTGGAAAACCCCATCTCAAAGGAGCTCATCAATATGTTGGAAGCTGTCGAAACAACTGCATTGTCCTTGTGGGCGCTCATAGACAATATACACGAGGGCAATGTTAAGCTAGCACTTTAACTCCTGCTTAGCTGACTTTCCAGTCCCAGGACATGGGTTTTGTGTTTTTATGTGCCCTATAATGTCCTTTGGTGCTGTTTGAGTTCCACATATATTATTAGAAACACGGGATGATTAGCCTGTTTCTCTCTGCTGGTAGATTTTGGAACTGCATCATCTGGCTGTTAAAACCATCTCATGCATTGACGGCTATTCAAAAGGATCTGTGCTTTTCAAATATTTTATATTATTGTATATAATTTACCAGAATCCGTTCTGTTCTCTGGCTGCTTGTCTGCTGCCTTTCCCATCAAAGATCAAGATTTTCAGTAAGGGCTTTGGTTTGTTTGCTGCTATCAGATCATAACCATTTGAATACCTCTATGATAGTGGTCAACCAGGGGACCGGGGACCGCTTGGGGGCCTCAGCAAACTTCCAAGGAGGCCCCAGGATTACTTAAAAGTATTTGAATTATTAAATTATTAGTATTACATTGACATAATCTAATTCTAATCACATCAGCACTTGAAATCCTTCCCTTTTCTTGAATAAAATATTTATTGAAAGGGAATCTTCAAATGGAATCAAAAGAAAAAGAAACATTAATATATCCTTACTCCCAAAATATTTAAGATTCAAATGCACTGATACCTTTGAATAGCTTTTTGATGGTGTGGTGAAGGATTTTATGACATGGTGTGACAGTGCCTTTTTGCAAGGAAACGTAAAAAAGTTTGGCTCCTCAACCAACTAGAGTTAAAGGTCAAATGGTTGAATGGGCTGGGAGTTATATATATATCTTGGATTTTTCATTGAAAAAAGTTGCATTTCAATACTTATAGTGAAGCAGTATGAAAGAAAGGCCAGGTTACACTGTCCTCGGAGGCTCTCTTAATCTACTTAAAATCAGTATGACTCTTATGACCATGTGCAATAAATCTTATATTGAATCTGTGGCTTTTCTATATACTGTTGGTATGATGATGTAAATGTTAAACATCCAAACTTATCGAGTGTCCATGTCAATCAAGATAGTAAGATTATTGGCATTATGCAGAACGGGTTATCAAATAGCTTTTAACGGTTTGTCTAGAACAAAAAGAAAGCTAGAGCTATTTTTTTGCAGATTGTACTCATTCACTGTTCCATGTTCAAATGCTTCCTTTTTGGTATTTTTTGAATGATAAGGAAAAAAAAAATGCTGCACTAAAAATTGCCCTTTGGGCTTATAATATACTTTGAAGTACCAAAAATAACTTATCGATATTCATCTTGTCAATTCTTTCAGAGACCCAAAGCATAGAGGAGTGTGGACAGCAGCTGAAAAGAATCCTTGACTCCCCCAGTGTGCCTCAGGCTAATCACCAGCTCCTGGTTCATCTGACCCGACACCTAAGCAAGGTGGCTGAAAGTCGGGGAGCAGCTCAGGCAAGCCCCAGGCTTCTGGCTCTGGCCTACAGCGAGGTCATCTTCAAAAACAACCACTTCAGGTACTGTCAATAATTTGTAGTCAACTGAAATCTACTTGTCTTTGAGCTACACTATCGCTTGAACTTGAGTCGGGCGAAGTTTGTAATTCCAAGACAGTATTTATTTGTCAAAACACAGTAAACAGTAATATTGTGAAATATTATTACAATATACAATTGTTTTCTGTTTTAATTTAAGTTTCTATTTTATTCCTATGATGGCAAACCTGATTTCAGTTGCTGTTACTCCAAACGTCCATATCACAATCCTTCAGAAATCATTCTAATATGCTGAATTGGTGCTAATGAAACATTTATTATTATCATCAATGTCAAAAACAGTTTTGCTGCTTCTTTTTTTCATCATGCATTTAAATCAGGATTCCGTGATGAATGCTCAAAATAACAGCATTTATATGAAATATTTTTGTAACATGTATTTTTGTCAGTTTTTTTTATGGATTTAGTTGAATACAAAAATCAATTGAATGGTATTATGTATCCAGAACAGGGGCTTTATTTGTACTCTATGAGTCTAATGTGTAAACTTAATTTATAACAAATTATGGAACTTTAATTACCGACTTGGCTCTGAGATAAGTCATTACTTTTTTGGGCCAGCTGCATTACAATAGAAAAAATAGTAAAAAAAAAAAAAAGTATTATCATCTTCAATTTTGTGGTTGCTCTTGTGGCAAAAAGCAGACACAGTCCTATAAAAATGACCAAAGACGGACATGCTCACATTGTGCACTTGCATGTCCATACATGTTCTTTGTTTCAGCAGAAAGCCCAGTTGAACATATGTCAAAGCCTATCTTTATTCCCCTAGTTTAATTAAAGTGGAGCAGAAAGAGATGAGGGAGCTGTTATTTTTGATCTGTCCCTCAGCCCACTGTAAGGCAGCTCTTAATGGCTGCAGCTCCAGTACATCTCTTGAGAGGGACAGAACATTACATATAACAGATGGGAATGCTTATTAAAATGTGTTGCACTATGTTTCAATACCTTGTACTTCCCGTTTGAAGAGTACCAGGAGTAATGTTGATAACTCATTATTTATGTAACCTGGCTGTTATAATGTACCAAACATCAGACTATAATACATGATGATAGTTTTGACAATAGAACTGATGTTTGCATATTTCCTTATGCCACAGGTTAAATTAAGCATTATTTGGATCCTTGTCATTCTTGACTGTGAAAAAGAGGTTACAGAAACCCCATAGAGACCCCTAAAATTTAATGTGTAGAAACCATGGTAAAGTGAATGTAGATGTTGGGTGTACTGTATCAATCCTGCTTAATTAATTACTTAAATAATCAGATTATGATTATGTTTGATGCAATTAAATAAGTATGAATAGTGACAATTGAAGCAATAATTTATGTGTATTCCCATTACATCAAAACGTGGTATTTACATATGTTTTCCTGTGTATTTTGTTCTAGTGCTGTCACATATTTTCACTCACTTTATGAGTACAGTTTGTTCAAAATATAAATTAGACTTTTCACACATATATGTAATTAATAATAATAATCTATAATTCTTCCAAAAAGTATGCCAATAGTAATTCTGTAATTATTATAATGACAATAATAATTATATCAGTATTGATTATTGTCAATAATCATGTATCCTTAGGTAAAACTATATTGTATTTAATTATGGTTGAACTTTTATTTGGCAAGTACACATTCATTTGATCAAAAGGGACAGTAAATACTTTTACAAAAGATTTCTATTTCAAATAAATTCTGTTCCTTTGAACTCTATATTTATTAATGGATCCTAATTTATTAATGGGTCCTTGTGCTGCTAAATAATAAATAAATTATTATTTAGCAGCACAACTATTTTAAATGTTTTATTTTTGCTTGAGTGCCAAATCAGCATATTAGAATGATTTCTGAAGGATCATGTGACACTGAAGGCTGGCGTAATGAAGCTGAAAATTCAGCTTCGCCATCACAGGAATATATTAGATTTTAAATGGATAAAAATAGAAAACTTAATTTGAATTGTAATAATACTACATAATGTTGTAAAATTTTGTTTTTACTGTGTTTATGTTGGATAAATTCAGCCTTGGTGAGCATGAGAAACTTCTTTTTAAGAAACATAAAAAAAGTCTTACTAACTCTAAACTTTTATGCAATAATGGAAGTGCATAGTACAGTGGTACCGAATATATACCACTTTCATCTATTATGGTATTTTCTTGTATAGACATTGTGATCTCAGTATGGTACATGTCCAAATCCCATGATACTTTTTGGCTAGTATAACGTTAAATAGCTGGTGACATCACACCGTCTATGAAGTGTCCTCCTGAATGAAGGACTTTAGTGCACATAATAACGAGTAGTGTGCAAGTGAACTCAGTCAGCACATTGTAGTCCATTAAGTCGCCCTGCTCTTATTCGATTGTGAGCTGCTTTCTTGTTCCTCTGCCAATAGACTCCAGTGGGACTTTCCTTGCTGTTAGCGGTCTGTCAATTGTCTTATGGCTCTGGGGCAGGCAAAGGAAGAGGGGGAATGTAGAAGTGGAAGAAGGAGAGAGAACGCATTATGCCTCAAACAATCATTTTTGGTTTGTCATTAGCTTCACTCTCTACCTGAGGTCATTGAGGCATTACAAGACCTAGATTACATCTGAATGCATAAGCAAATTAACGTTCTCCTCTAAAAATCCAATCGAGATCCCACCGTAAATAAAGTTCACCACTTTGCCAAGTAGATCAGCTGCTCCAACTCATTACAAGACCTATGTGTGTGAGCGTTTATGACTGACTTGGTTCTGGATGTACACTCTAAAAAATGCTGGGTTGTTTTAACCCAACTTTGGGTCAAATATGAAGGAAAAAAAATACTATGGAAATCATTGAGACCAGAAACTGTCTGGTTACTGATATTCGTCTAAATATCAGAAAATCGTATGAATGGATTCGTAAACTGTAAAACTCAACTGTTTAACTCTAGGGGAGTTACCTTATTTCCAAAAAAAAGTGGAGTATCCCTTTAACCCCGGGTTATCGTCATCCTAAACACAGATTTTTACCCTGTGTAAAGGATCGGTCCACACTAATTTAGAAGCAGGTTTAGCACCCCTTTTACCCAGGGCTATGAAACCCTGCTCTTCGCTTTTGCAATGTTAACATTGCTGTGCCAAACTTGTATAGTGTGAAATAATGCGGCGTTAGAATGTTAAACCTAGACGTTGAGCAACAGACAACCAATTGCAGGCTCATATTAGTGTGCTTTTATAGTCACAGAAACACCGCACATTGTATATAACCAGTAAATTCAGCATTTGTGAGGAAAAATATCAAATGCTGAAAGGAAACTTGACAATTTGAGTGAAGAAGAGACCATTTCACTATTACCTTTGTAGAAAGAAGTATCCATTCAGTTAACTTGAAAGTACAGTCGGCAATATAAGGTTGCTGCAATGTTAGAGCTTTTACTGTATGTAAACAGGTCGCATGCTGCGTTCATCCAATCAATGACACTGACCCCGCAAATATGCAAATAAGAACGTTAACCCAGGGTTAACTTGCTAATGAATACCCAGGGATAAATTGTTGACCCTCGGTTACATATTATGAGCAGATCACCCAGGAATCAGTTTACCTGGGGTTAAGAATGACCCAGGGTTAACTATTTCAAGTGTGAAAAGCCCTAATATATACTTTCTTATTTACTTTCTCTCTCTCTCTCTCTCTATCTCTCTCTCTCTCTCTCGCTCCAGTGCGGATGTAAACCCAGAACACCATGTGAAGATTCTTGAGGCACTTATCACGGTTGGAGGCCTAGTGGAGATACAAGCTGCTCCAGGTAGGCCATCAGAGGTTTTCATTTCCTTTATCTTCTGTAGGTTTGCTTTCTTGGATGACCTTTTATTTGTATACCTTGAATTTTAATAACTCACCTTTGGAATTGTGTGATTTGAAAGCTTATTTTTCTTGAATTACTTAAATTTAGATTTTGTTCAAACAGAGTCATGCTTTTATGTCTTTGAGGATGGACATATCTGGAAGTAGATGTGATGTAGTGTCGTCTGTGAATGTAGGGCAATAAATTGTGTGTGAGAGAAAGTGAGGTTGAGAAAAGTGAATATTAGTTGATGTGGGCTTAGTAAATGTTCATGATACTTGCATCCTTAGATTGCTGGTTCTTTACTCCACTCAGGCCTGACTAAACTTTATTGTTATGGATCTTCTGGCTCAACATGCCCTACCTTATGCTGTAAGGGTGGTTTCACTACAGTGAAACTATAGGCTGCAGAATTGCCAAATGACTAAAGAAATGTTACCAGTATGATGGTGTAAAACTGTGCATTTCTTCCCTATTACCAACCGCTGTGACTTATACTAATGACGGAAATAGCAGAGAGAGAAAATCCAGGGAGAAAGGGAGATGGAAGGCTGTGCTCAGATATAGGAAGAGCAAAGCCTCCAAGTAGAAGAGACAAAGAAAAGAGAGAAAGCCCAGAGAAAAGAAGAGGCAGACCAACAGCTACAGTGTTCTTATATCCCTTGCTTGAACCCCAAGTGAGACATTCAAACTGACCAATCAGCAGCAGACATTTCCCCCTGCCATACTACATGTGCCATACATATGTGTGATGAAAAACAGACCCCCGATGTACACATCTTGGCCTACGAGCCCTGATCATTTATCAGCACTTCTTGTGCCTTTAGGAATTCCAAATGGCCCTTCTGGTAAGGAAAAAGGGGTTGGAAGAGGACAGCAAGTGTCTTTGTTGATTTTCAACCTTACAATACAATCCAAACCTTGACTTTCAGTCATTGAACTTCCTCCAGTAGGATTTAATGAATATAGACCTATTGGAAGTCTGGAAATATTCTGGAGTAGACTATCCTGGGAGGTTAACATCAGCCTTTTATCATAAAGGATTACAATAAACTTGAATTAAACCAATTGGATGTTTTTTAGGTGTCAATAAGTTCATTTTAAGAGGTAAGTTTGCTCAACAAAATCTCTGACACAGAGGCTCAGTTTGGGATGAGGTAATAGACTATAATATCTTAGAGCTAATAAATGGACCACCCATGGACACATACACATATTTATGGGTCTGGTGTGACCTTCTCTTGCTCTTGTGGAGTCATAACTTTAGCTCTAAGGCAAAATGAGGGTAATGATATGGGTGGTAAGCTAAACCTGAGATTTACTTAGAGCTAATAGTCATGGTCAGACTTTTACCCCTAAACTATATTCAGTGATTTCATTTGATTGATTGTTATACCATTCAAAGTTTGGGGTCGGTAATGATTTTGAAAGACATGTTTTATGTTTACCAAGGCTGCATTTATTTACATATTTTATTTATTTACAAACATAAAAACTGTAACACAATGAAATATTATGGTTACACTTACTTTGATAGTCCACTTTAAACATTCTATTAACTATAAGTTTTATTCTATTAACTATAACTTTTCTTCTGTAGCAAACTGTCAGTAGAC
>JAOTRC010000004.1:18822440-18832536 GCA_027497675.1 Cyprinella lutrensis
ATGCAGCCGTGAAGTGGTTCAGTGTATGTGTCCTATTTCGTGTTCGTTTCAGCGTGTGTTAGCGTCTTTGCCTTGTCTTTCTCTGGGAGGAGTGCTCTCCCACCCCCCCTTCCTATATCATTCCCTAGAGCTTTCGCTCTCTCTCTCTCTCTCTCCATCTCATATGGTTGTGTCCTGTCCACCTCCCCTCCTGCTTTCTCATTGGCTGCTGCCAATTTGTTCATTGAGAGGGTTTAAACCAGCAGCATCTGAATTTAGGAGCAGGGATTTTCCCTCTGGCTTTAGTCTGAAAGGCAGTGCGAGGGTGGAGAGAGAGCGAGTGGGGGAGAGGGAGAGAGAGAGAGAGAATAAGAGGACTTGTGTCACAGACAGCTGAGTGCAGGCTGTATACATGCAGCTCAAAAAGGATCCCGAGGAGGACGGTAAGGGAGACACCATTCTTCTTTTCTTCTGCTTTTTCACACTCACTGTCTTTGCTTTTGTCTCTCTTTTTTTTCTGTCTGTTCATGCTCTGAACAGACTGTCAGGGGAGCACAATGACAATTAGCGTTTGTTCTATTGTGTGGGAAGTGTCCTGGATCTTGCATGAATGGAAACGTGCTTTTGTCAACATGAATTAACAGAAGAATTATGCTTTTTCCATAACGTGTCATCCTTGATAGCTGTACTCCATTTTGATGTTTTGTATTTTTTTTTGTGTTAGGTTGTTGTAAGAGTTCAGCTGCAGGGATTGTCTTTTAGTTATTTATTAGGTATGAACAGAATTAGCGGATCATATGTGCACAAAGCGTACCCGACGGACTATTTAAACCACCCATGTGCTTGGTGACACTTTTAATTCATTCCCCCTTGGATCGGGACGTGGCAGCCCACGCCTGCTGCTCTCTTCAGTGGCACTGTCATCACTCTCTGCCACACGTCTTTTATCATGCTAATGTACCCCTTAATTTATATATACAAATACTAAACTAAACTGTTTATATGTGTGTGGTGGTGTCAATCTATGTTTGTGTTCTTTCAAAGTTCGGGTACGGTTGCTCCATCAGATGTCACCTGTAGAACCAGAAGTTTGAATGTATACTTTTGTTTCTGTGCAAAAGTGCAGTACAATGACCCCCTGAGATGATGTTTTGAGCTGCACGCTGCCATTTATGTTTGTTCCCTAAACAATGGACTGCTCGTCGTCGATTGCATAGGTTTCACCTATGGATGTATAGTTTTCTTTGTTCAGACTTCCGCAGCGTTGCATTGCCACTCACTCCCCCTCGTTCTTTCTCATCCTTTCCATCCTCTGTCCTGGTCACATTCTTTTTCTCACATTGGCATTTTCATCTTTCATTACAAGTTTAGAAAATAAAATGATGAAAAAAAATGTTTAACCAAGTTTGTTTTGCATGCATTGTGAAGCATGATGGGCTAGTTTAATCTTAAATAAAAAAGAAATACTTTAGCCTTTGTCATTTAAATTGACCCCTTTGTTCAGTTTTGCCGTAAATCATGATCGTAACTTGTTTGGATTGAATGGTAGCTTTAAGAACGACTGCAAGCTGCGTGTATGTGGGCTTTCCATTTTGCGCCCCCAAGTTATGATATCTCTGACACAAACACACATGAGGTGGCTGCCATAATGAGATCACCTAGCCACATCTGTGTTTTCTTGCTTTCTTTCTTCCATTTCCCATGTTTTTTTTCCTCCATGCTCATACTCCAACAGTAGCTCACAAAGATGTGTGTGTGTAATACAAAGATGGTCACACACTTGCAGAAAGAGCTGACAGTGAGAAAACTGGTAGGCATGAATTTGAGGTTTCAGATGGGCTTGTGCACCTGCCTTTTGCGGAAAGTGAACGAGAAAAAGAGGGGTCAATTCCTGTTCTGGTCACTGTATCCCTGAAAGGAGCTTTGTGATGAAATAAATATATAGCCCTGAGGCAGAAATATTCACTTCAGAGAAAAATATTCATAGAAAAATGTTTGTGCGCTGGTGTTTCAGCTCACACGTTAGTCTTCAGTAGTGAGATATTGAATCTCAGTTTATTGTTTCTCTAAATTACATTAGAGAATGGAGAAGGGGAGCCACACGGGTATTTGCAAATGTAATATTAATATGGTGATTATTGTGTTGGTGTAGAGGGAACAGAAGGTTATACATTGTCAAATGACTGTTTATAAGATGCTATGCTGCACAAACGATCCTCTAACAGACGGTGAGATTTTTTTACGCCATGTTTTTTTTTAGCTTCCAAAAGTAGTTCTTTCTCACTTTTTCTATCAAGGCATTTGGCCGATCTCTTCGCAGACCAACTGAAATGTAGGAATGGTGTGTTTGTGTGCACACCTGCAGGAGCGAAGTTTGGGTGGGGATGTGTCTTTGAGTTGGCTTTGCTTTGACTGGTTAAAGCTGCTCACCCCACCAGACTAAGGTGTTTCCTGTGGGCCAATGGAGGGAGGAGTTTTCACAGTGTCTACTTTAACTCTTGACTACGCTTATGCTCTCTTACTCCAAAAACCACTACTGCTTTCAATAAATGACGTCCTCAAAGAAAACCATACAAACACCTCTTTCCTCGTCGACTGAAACTTTGGAAAAAAAAAACAAACTATAAAGAACTTCACTCTCCAAATGTTGAATCTTAAAGGAGAACTTTTTGGATTTTGGTGACATACCGAAATGTGCCAACATATGAGTGTCTTTTTCTCACTCTCTGATCTTTAACGATTTTATTATTCATTTCTTTTATATTATTTTTTTTCTTTTTAAAGGGGCCAATTGTGTGCAGAGCAGTTGGTCATTCCACATTGTGCCAGCAGCAGTGATTCATTAATTTGCTGTAGTGTGTTGCATGTCCCTGTGGGCTTTTATATCTGTGACTCACCTCCGGTGTATTGGACTTAAGTCTTGCCTCTTTTCATTCACATGCCAGATAGAAGTTTCCTCAGCTAGAAGGCCCCAGGGAATTATAGAATCTGCTCTGACTTTTATGATATCCGTAGGCTTTCTTGCTCCTTGCCTTTCCGTTTTGCTAAATGGAATAGACCCCTCCCCTGTCCTGGCATAGATATACACCCGCTCTCACGCAGCCTTGTCTGTGCCAGGCCAATGACAGGTGGGAGACTCTTAACAGAAAGTTGACTGTTACTAATGATGTGACCATATTTAAATTTATCATGGGAATATTCTTCATGAGCCATGTCTTCCTTAAGCAGTCAACTAGTATTTTAAATTACGTCTTTGGTTTCACTTAAAAGCCTTCTGAATAAACCTATGAATTGAGAAGAGAGTGGTGCATTGCTGTTTCAAGGCCACTGTTGCAAGTTTCAACTAGGTCAGGGGGAGGTTAGTTTGGCTTGGCGGTAGGTGCAGGTCTTGAACACTGCTTCTTTGTGCATTTTAGACAGACTTGCAGCCTTCATTTTTTTGTCTCAAACTAGTAAGCCTTTGCCAGCTGCACCTGGCTGAGCATTTGCAGGTTTTACTGTAGCACTTGTGCACAAAAAAAAAAAAAACACGCAAGCACCTTGTTTAGAACAGATTTAGTTCTCAAAGAAATCCATTAGGTTCATCCAGTTTTGCATTATTGGCTTTCTATATTTAACTTGGAGCCAAAACTAAACTTACTAAGGTTGAAAGATTTACATCAGGAGATTAGCCTAGATGTGAGAAAGTATTGTGTGAAGATGTAGCACAGCACATACATACTCTCAGCAATATTTCTGAGTGAGGGCATCTTGATGCACTGCGTGGCTGAGCAGCACATTCTGGTGACCCCTGACCCACAAGATAGCAAGAGCAACATCAGCGTTAGCTTTCCAGCGTGCTGTTGCGGCAGCTGTTGTTTGCTTTTGCAGTCAACAAAGAAGCATTTCACTCAAAAAGAGAGGAACCTGTTTATTATAGATTCAGTGAGTAGTACAAAAGCACCACTGGCTAAGGTCTTTTTTTGTTTATACTTTCGTATGAGCCTAATGGAATATGTTGTTGCTGCATTTTCCGTGAAAACTGATCTTTTGCATTTTCAGTGGAAATGATCGCGTTTTCCGAAACAAACTTGTTCAACTACAGATAACGTTAATGAGAATTAAAGGCATTCTATGGGAATATTGAGAGTGGTTCAATGAAGTACTCTGAGGCAAAATTTTGGATAAAGAGTGAGACTAGGATTATTGTATAACCTTTTTGCTCCAATTTGGGTTTTTTGGTTGCACAAACCTATTAATGGCGATCCTACTTTGTGTGTTCAACCCTCTAAATCAAAGAACAAAGGACAGCCATACTTTAACACAGACTTTTCATCTGTTAGGTCACAACTTTTTGATCTTATTCTTATCTTAAGGATTGATTATGACATCAGAAGATTTTCCTCTAAGATACATCTCTCTCATTTCTTCTGCAGCCCTTCCTCCCAAGCCTACAAAACCCATGACACCCGTAAATGGCAACGGTGTGAAAGAAGCCGCCAGCGGCTCATTGCACGAAGCAGAATGGTACTGGGGAGACATATCAAGGTAAGAGTCACTTGATACTAGACTTTATTTCTCACTTCTTTGCATTTCTGTCTGTTCTGTCGGTTAGCTCATAGTTGAACACATGGCAGTGTGGATGTCAGGTGATAGTTGGTCTGTGAAGTCATGAGACAGCATGCAGATCAGATGGAAATCTCTCTGGGTTCTCAGGATGTTTCTTGCTCCTCTGGAAATGTCAGATTCTTGTCTTCCATTCCCTCCACCTGATGGCTTCCTTATTGGTAGCCTGAGGTGAAGTCTCACATGTAGCTCTGGCATGTCATGTTGCTCATTCAGCAGTCTGCACTCTGCTGCTGGATCTCTAACAAGGCCTCTGTGCACAGCTCTGCAAACTTTTCTCTGTTCTTGCTTTTATGTGAGCTGGTGAACTTATTTTGATCTCTCCTTCTTTTGGCTCGCTTATCTTGGTGGCATGTACGCTTTGCTGCAGCTGTACAAAATCAAAAAGGCAATGAAATGGGGGAGAGATGCAGGCTGCAGTGGTTTTGTTGCCATTACTTAAGGCGAGGGATAGAAGAGCCCAAATCTCCAAAATGTCTGGCCAGTTTCCAAAACAATCCATAAAACTCAGGTTTTTGCAGAATAGCCTGCTGCTTAGTGACCAGCTTTAGGCTCTTTTGATGTTGGGAGAGTTGAAATTCTGCTGAGATGCTCACAGATCTTTGAAGCCTTGCTATCCTTTGACTCACACAGTCCCTTCGCAGATAAACTTGAGCTGGTTTTAGCTCTGTTCTTAGTGCTTTACTAGTTTAAGAATCAAAGACTAACTAGGACCAGTCTCTCTAGACATCAAATAAAGAAGAATTCCAAAGCAAAGTGATTTAAATTTCAAATGTGTACAGCCATTATGATACATTTGAATAACGTGTGCATCAAAATCTGTTACCCTTGCACAGTTATACAAGTTTTTGGTTAAAGCAGTTGTTTTTGTTGTATCCTGTAAAATGTCTTTTAACTGATCAGTTTTGGTGCAGTGGTAGTGTGTTGGAAGATTTGAGTTGGCATATCATATTACTGGACATGTTTCAGTTGAGTACGTAGTAATAGTTTTTATTCATATTAGTCCCTCAAGTCATCCTAGGTGTTTATGGCATTCTTCTTTCAGACGAATACAATCTGAGTGCAGTGGATGTCAGTTTCTGTTTTAAGTGCATCCATCCATCATAAAAGAGCTCCACACAGTTCCAGGGGTTTAATAAAGGCCTTCTGAAGTGATGCGTTTGTGTAAGAAAAATATCCATATTTAAATCTTTAACTGTACAGATTTCACTTAAGTCTAAAGCGCAACATATGAGTAATGCTGCACTACATCACAAGTTGCGTCAGTAGACCGCCTATGGCCAGAAGCTTGAATTTTACTTTGTAACGTGTTAAATATGAATATTTTTCTTGCATAAACTCATCGCTTCGCTTCAGAAGGCCTTTAACACCGGAGCCGTGTGGAACACTTTTATGAAGGTTGGATGGTCTTGAAAGATTGTATAAATCTTGAAACATTGTATTCGTTTGAAAGAAGAATGTCATATACCTAGGATGACTTGAGAGTGAGAAAATTATGGGGTAATCTGTCAATTTTGGGTGAACTATTCCTTTAAAGGAGTAGTTCACTTTAAAAAAAACAAAAACTTTGCTAATAATTTAACATAGTCATAATAACATACTAACATAGTCCTTCATCTTCCCCCTGCATCTCCATTGACTTCAATATTGAAATCATATCGTAATACTTTTTGCATTAAAGTTCTTGTTTCATTTATCTCATGACAAGCGAAATTTCTTGTGAATGCCATTTTCTGTTGATCTGATTGCTAAAATTATTGGAAGCTTCTCTAATCCAAACATGTTATTAAAATAGGGCACCTCCCCTTAATCGTGAACTTGCTGATACAGTGCAGCCTAAAAATGTACCTGATTCCCACATCTCCCAGTGTAGGAGGTTAGAGATGACTCCTCCCCGAGAAAGGTGGGAGCATTGCTTAGTCAACGGCTCCTTACCTCAGCAGCCCAAAATAGGCTAAATATACCCCCTCTCGAGAGCCAGGGTCAGCTGAGCTCCAGCATGACTAGGTTGTTGGCTGTCAGGAGAATGGGAGGAGAACTGAAAGTCGAGTGGTGTGACATTCCTCCCAGACCGCCTAAAATAGAGAAGGGGGCAAAAAAGCAGGAAAGTCTTTGAAGCCTGACTGCTCCTCCGCTGGTCGTCTGGAGGCATGTTCAAAGCGGCGGACTGTCTGATTTCAAGACAAGAGCTAGAGGCATCAGTGTACATGTGGGCGTGCAGGACGGGGTCAACAGTTAAACTGTTCAAAGATGTCTTGCTCTCTCTTAGACAGCATGGTCACACACTGTGCCTTTGCCCTCTGCCAGACCAAATACAGCCAGGCAAAAGAGAATTTTGTGTGTGTGTAATGTATGTGCATCACTTTCTAAACAGTGAAGTACAAGCTCAAATTACTAATTACCAAGAGCAAGATTTGATGCGTGGTGGAGTATTTGCACCACTCACTCTTTTCTTTCGCCATCATTTCTGTGCAGGGAAGAGGTGAATGACAAACTGAGAGACATGCCCGATGGTACTTTCTTAGTACGGGATGCTTCGACCAAGATGCAGGGAGATTACACGCTAACACTAAGGTAACTCATATATTTTTTTATATATAAGACTATATATATTTTTGTATAATATTTTCGAGACCACCTTCAAAACCTCTCATTCTGTCTTTATTGATCAGTGGTCCAACGCAATCCCCTTTTTCCCTGCAGGAAAGGTGGAAACAATAAGCTAATAAAGATCTACCACCGAGACGGGAAGTACGGTTTCTCTGACCCGCTCACATTCGGTTCAGTGGTGGAGCTCATCAGTCACTACAGGCATGAGTCACTGGCCCAGTACAACACCAAACTGGACGTTAAGCTCATGTATCCGGTCTCTCGCTTCCAGCAGGTAAATGGGTTTTGGTTGTGGGTGGGGGTATCATATTTACAGCCTCCCTGCCTTTCCTTTTACCTCTTTGTCCTCCCACCTCACCCTCCCTCACTCCGACCCTAAAGAGCGTGTTTGCTGAATGAATTGTGCTGCTTGTTGTGAGTGAAACTGCAGAGGCAGCAGATGCTTTTGGCATGAAATATTACTTTGTTTATTGCCACAGCAGCGCACCTCCTAAATAATTGCACACATCCACAATGTCGAAAGGCCATCCAGGCATTTATTTGTTTCCCCCTTTCTCCCTTGCCCTCCCTGTATCTTTCTCATACACACAGGTGCTCATTATTTAGGGGGTTCCACAAATGGAAGCCCTTGAGAGGCACTTACAGATTCCAAGATTTTTATAAATGATTCCTGGAAAAAAATTCCTGAGAAATGGCTTTCACTTTGTAAGCAAAACCTACAGTATGTTTCTGCGAGCAGTCCTTTTTTCCCCACCTCACTTTTCTCCTCTCAGCAATTCATATCAATAACAATGCATTTACTCTCGCTCTCTCAGGATCAGCTGGTAAAAGAGGACAACATTGATGCAGTGGGGAGGAAACTCCAGGAATATCACAATCAATATCAAGAGAAAAGTAAAGAATATGACAGACTCTATGAGGAGCACACAAAAACCTCACAGGTATTCCTCTTAGAGAACATTGTTGCAAATGAACCAACCAATTTGCTTCAGCATGTATGACATGGACACAATTTAGTTTGTTTAAGAAGCCCATTGACCAATTAACCAACTCTATTAAGAGCCACAGCCCTTTTGAGGTCGCATCACATACTATGATTTTATTTTTTATTTGATTGCAGGAGATCCAGATGAAACGTACTGCAATAGAGGCCTTCAATGAGACCATTAAAATTTTTGAAGAACAGTGTCACACACAGGAACGCTACAGTAAAGAATACATCGAGAGATTCCGCAGAGAGGGCAACGACAAAGAGATTGAGAGGTACGCAACGAGTCCACAGTTAAGAGCTCTCTGTTTGTCAGCCTTGATCTATGGGTTTACAAACTGTTCTTATTTCTTTCTCAGGATCATGATGAACTACGAGAAGCTCAAATCACGTTTGGGTGAGATTCACGACAGCAAGACCCGGCTTGAACAGGACCTGAAAACGCAAGCTATGGACAACAGGGAGACGGACAAGAAAATGAACAGCTTAAAACCAGATCTTATTCAGCTCAGAAAGATAAGAGATCAGTACCTTGTGTAAGAAATCTTCCCTTTGTCAGCATTGTTGTTATGTTTGAGTGAACAGTTTTACTCCATGGTTTAACACTCCATTGTTGCTTTTCCATGCAGTTGGCTCAATCATAAAGGTGTTCGACAGAAACGAATAAACGATTGGCTGGGGATCAAAAACGAGAACACGGATGAGTAAGTTAAATCATCATGTATTACTTTAAATTTGAGATCACAGGTTCCATCACAGCATCTAACACATTTCCTCTCATAATCACAGCACCTATTTTGTAAGCGAGGAGGATGAGAATCTGCCACATTACGATGAGAAGAGCTGGTTTGTTGGTGACCTGAACCGAACGCAGGCGGAGGACTTGCTACTCGGCAAACCGGATGGAGCCTTCCTCATCCGCGAGAGCAGCAAGAAGGGCTGTTACGCCTGCTCTGTTGTGTGAGTATCATAAGATGAAGTATACACCGTGAAGGGTGTATTGCAATGAAACAGGAGAAACATTATTGATTCATGCATCTACAAAATGTGATCTTACCTCCCTGTCAGGTTGTTCTTTTAAAACATTTGTTTTTTTGTCATTATGTGTCATGTTTTAGTTTATTTTACTCACTAAAATTGTGTATAGTTTTAGAAGAAAATAAGGCTTTAGTTCAATATAATAAACAGCAAACTCTTATTAGGGCCGTTTCAGTCTATAAAAGGTTTTTGGGGTTTTTTGTGCCTCCACATAAAGGTATACAAATCTTTTCAGCTGATTCGTTTAAGCTGTTTTGTTGTTATAGTACTGACCTAGCATGTGAGAGGTTCAGGTTAAAATCTGGTCTCCTATGTCTGGTCCCCAATAACTTGCCATCTTATCTCTACAATAAAAATCTATTTTTCTCTGTCTTAACATTTAAGGCTGTACCTTTTCCCAGTTACGCAATACACAACACATCAGTGTAGGGCTGCAGCTATCGATTCTTTTTGTAATCGATTAATCTAGCACTTAATCGATCGATTAAACGAGTAATCGGATGATTTGTTTATGTGTGTTTTTAAGCAACCAAAACAAATAATGTATTACGAAAATGATAAGGTGTTTGGCTTTTATCTCTTTAAAAAACTAGAGGTATTTATTCCAACTCCAACATTTTGCTCCACAGCTAATTATTGCAATTTTTACCCATTTAGTGTTTGTAAGTGGCAGTGCCAACAATTATATAACAATACAGTTAAAAAAAAATTACTGTAAAACATGTTACATGTAGCCCATAACATGTAAAACTTTGAATAGCTACAAACTTAAATGGCCTTAGTTTTGTCTTCTTAATACAACATTACAAAAAAAGGATTGCACCTTCTGCAAATTACCCACCTGAAAACAAAAATAAATTAATATAAAATATCAAG
>JAOTRC010000004.1:18839665-18852421 GCA_027497675.1 Cyprinella lutrensis
TGCCATTTGAAATTTTCTTCTAAAAGGATCATTTTTATCAAGCTTGTATATTTAAGTTCAGTAATTTCACTTAAATGGCCATGAAGATTACCAATTAATTGTCATTTAAGTGAAATTACTGAACTTAAATATACAAGCTTGATAAAATGGGCATTTTAGAAGAAAATTTCAAATGGCATTTAGAGGCTTTTGCATCTGAACTCTTCATATATAGTTGCACATGTTACATGTAGGCTAACTGTAATAATAACATTATATTAAACATAAAGCAACTAAACCAAACCCTAACATTTTTTTAAATAGTACATGTTGTCAATTAATATTATATTATTATAATAATATTACTTAGTTTTAATTGTGTAATTACACTGTAACAGTAGTGTGATACTGTCTCACCCCATTTCTAACCCCATAGCAGCACTTAAAATAAAGTGTAACTGGATCATATCTGATTAATTTTAATATGCCTATTTTCAAAAATAATGCCAGGTAAAACCGGTTTGTCGCATGTCTGTGTCAGTATCAGTGGGCTGTGGAAACCTGAATTTGTTTTGGTAGAGAAAGTTTGATATTATTCCTGGATTCCTGGATATTATTCATTTGGCCTTCATGTATGTCCAGACTGTTCTGACCTGCTTATGACTCTGGATCAAGGGCTAAGCTTTGGCTAAGTCCTCTGAGCCAAGTCTTTATCAGTCAGCACCGTGATACACGTTGTGCTAAGACGTGTATCACATTAAACACAGCTGTAATTAATGATAAACATAAACATCAAATTCAAGGTATTCGTCCAGCTGCATGGGCGATCTTTGTGATCTGATAAAATCCTTGGATTTGTTCAGAAGCTACTTGAAATACTATGAAAACAAGAGGCTTTGTTGGCTTTTTCTGTCCATATTGTACAACCTCAAACCTTAAATATAGTACATTATATGTAATAATGTACTATTTTTAACCAGACACTCTTATCTAAAGCTGCAATGCCCTACACAATATATATTTATATTTTTATAACTTTTATTATAAAAGCAGCTCTCTTTAAGCGATTTTGCACATGAGCAAAGCTGCTAGAATAGACTGTGTTCACAATGTATACAGCATACCCAGAAGTTATTGTTATCTGGCCCTGGCAGGCAGGCTCATTAAACTTGACGTAACTCATTGGAAATGGAGATGAGATGTGCTGACAGCTCATATTCGTTAATCTATAAAGGCCAAGGGGCAGCTGATCTTTACGTCCTTTATCAACTGCACTCGTCCAGTGGGAGCGTGGGGTCATTGGGAGGGATGGAGTTTGTGTCACCTTGCTAGAACTTCAGAAAACACAATAATAGCAAAATCAATAGCCTCTGTTCGATAATATCATGAGTTGATAGTTTCAGTTATTAAAAGGTAAAGTTTCCCTCAGACCTTATCCCAGATATTAATCTGTGATTTGATTGTTTTGCTGAACTCATGAAGTTTTTTTTCCCCTAGTGCTGCTTTAGCTGTGTAAATTTGATCGCTTTAAAGAAATGATCGCCTTTCAAAACCGTAACCTTTGAAAACTGCTACCAAGGCATTTTTTTCAGTTCTGTCAGAAATCATGCCGATACACATTTGAGTCCTCTCATTTCTCAACAGGCTATCGCTTTGGGCACGTACCCTGCCTTCAAGTCCTCTTTGGATGTTATCAAGTTAAAAAGTTCCATCTTATTCACATGTGGTCGCCTGATTAAATGGCTGAGTCAGCTGAGGATCCCACAAAAATCACAGCAAATGAACTGCAAGAGAGCCCCTGGTGAGATTGTATTGATCAAAATTGTCAATTTACCTTTGTCCCATTACATATAAACTACATATAAACATGGAAGCATTTCAGCTAGTATTCAGAGTCTATTTCCGAAAATTCCGGAAATAAGAGAATCATATTATTTTTTTTTTATTAGTTTCATTTTATTTTTATTGGTGCTTTATTGATGGTGCATGGGGATGACTTCACAAAGGTAGTCTAAGATGTTCTAAGTGCATGTAGACTGTTTATAGACCGGGTTAATATTTTATTGTGATGGATTTTTAAACTATCTTTTAGAACTAACCATGTTTCTGACTCAAAATATCTGAGATATTTAACATTATGACAAACTCTTACCTGACTTCCCCTTTCAACCTTGAGACATACTTTGAAACACAACGTACTAAAACGTTATGTCCTGTATTTTTGAATTGTTGCATGTTGTGTAGCCATACCTCTTTGACTTTGGTTGCATGAGTGTAAAAATAACAAATACGGGAAATAAACTAGACAGATGCATGAAACTTGAAACCAAAACAAGAGTTTGGTTCTACCTTGTAACAGAAGGGTTTGCATATGAATAACTAATCAAATTGTGGGGAAATCATGTAATGATTCATGTCATTTTTACCTCATTATTCTATAAAAACTGTTGTATTTGGCCTAGCTCCTTCTTGCGGGAGATTTTTTAAGAAATTCTCTAGATCCTCCAGCCGTGATTAAAGTATTTAAGGGACATTTGATGAAGTCAGTCTGTTTTATTTTTGCTGCGCAGCAAGTCAGTTTAGGGCTGGGTCGCAGGGGCAGCAGTCTAAGCAGAGATGCCCAAACTTCCCTCTCCCTAGACACTTCCTCCTGCACTTCCGGGGGGACACCGAGGTGGAGGAGTCCCCTTAGCTCCTCCTTAGTGACCGAGTTTCTCACCCTATTTCTAAGGGATCACCCAGCCACCCTGCGGAGAAAGCTCAGTTCGGCCGCCTGTATCCGGGTCTTGTCCTTTCAGTCATGACCCAAAGCACACGACCATAGGTGAGAGTAGGAACATAGATTGACCGGTAAATCGAGAGCTTCACCTTGAAGCTCAGCTCCTTCTTTAACACAACAGACCGGTACATCGACCGCATCACTGCAAAAGCTGCACCGGTCCGTCTGTCAATCTCCCGTTCCATCCTTCCCTCACTCGTGAACAAAACCCTTAAACTCCTCCACTTGAGGCAGGAACTCTCCACCAACCTGAAGTGGGCAAGCCACCATTTTCCAACTGAGGACCATGGCCTCAGATTTGGAGGTGCTTGTTCTCATCCCAGCCGCTTCACACTCAGCTGCAAACCGTCCAAGTCCATGCTGTATGTCCTGGTCTGAAGGGGCCAACACATAATCCGCAAAGAGCAGAGATGAAATCGTTTGGTCCCCAAACCTGACACCCTCTCGCCCCTGGCTGCGCCTAGAAATTCTGTACATAAAAATTATGAACAGGACCGGTGACAGAGGGCAGCCCTGCCGGGGCAATGCGAACCAAGCTCCTGCTTCGGTCATACAGGGACCAGACAGCCCTTAGTATACTCCCGGAGCACCCTTCACAGGCCGCCGCGAGGGACACACTCGAATGCCTTCTCCAAATCCACAAGGCACATGTGGTTTGGTTGGGCAAACTCCCATGGACCCTCCAGCACCCTGTATAGTCCAGTGTTCCTCGGCCTTGATGAAAACCACACCATTCCTCCCGAATCTGAGGTTCCACTATCGGCTGTTTTCTCCTCTCCAGTACCCTGGGAGGCTGAGAAGTGTGATCCCCCTGTAGTGGGAACACACCCTCCGGTCCCCCTTCTTAGCAAAAAGGGTCCACCATCCTGGTCTGCCATCCCAGGGGCACTGTCCCCGATACAGAAGTTCAGGGAAGCAAGCAAGTTAGTTTGGGCAGTAAGTTAGGGTGATTAGAGGTGATATGATTAGGGTGATATGATTAGACTCAGCTGAAGTTGACAGTAGACTCGCTGGAGTATAGACTAAACGTTGACTGTAGACGTTATGGGACGTCGATTTTAGACGAGACCCAGATAGATTAAACATCGACTGTAGTGAATAATCTACCACAATAGTCATAAAACTTACATTGGTTTTCCAAATCAGAAACTGGTGCTGTACAATATGGGTAACATTTATGAGACAACAATGTTCTAAAAACAGAAACATATTTTTTTTTCTTTCATACAGATGACAGACAATGCTGTCAAAAAGATCACTGTTCACATGGGTACACAAATATAATTAAAAATACTGTATTATGATGCTAGGCGGCCAGTAGTTGCCAATGTCCCTTTGTAATGAATCATCCACACAGACTGAACACGTAATGCACATGCTCATGATCTCACAGTTTTCACAAATTTACTTTTTGTAGCTTATTGTACGGTATCATTTTCACAAGTCTTCATTTTGGGGCCGCAAAAAGGCCATTGTCATGTAAATGAACTGCCAAAATGCATAAAAAACATTTATGCTTTTAGTTGAAAACTGTTGCAGAATTTGCCCCTAAATTTTGACTTTACGTTCATCAGCAATTTCCCAGTGGGATAGCGCTTCAAAAGCATTTTGTCCTTGGTTTGCTGATTGGAGGTGAGTTCAGCATGTTCAATTGAAGAGGAGGGAGACATCCTTTAAAATTTGACAGTGATTAAATTGGATCAGAATGGTGCAGATAACCAGTTTAGTCACATTGAAATATCCAATTTTTTTTTTTACAAAGTGATCATCTACTAAGCCTTCCAAATAGCTTCCTGCTGATTGCAATCAAATAACTCAATTATCTAATTAGTCATTGCATCATCCTTTTACCTAATGGGCAAACATTAAATCTCTCTCTTTTTCTCCATGGACAAGCAACATTCAGTCCTAATAAAAAAAATAACTTCATAGTTTTCCATTTCTTGATCCTTCCATTATTTCATAGTCATACAAAGTTTCCTTCCTTTTAAATTAAATGTTGACTTTGTTTTGGTGCCCGGCCGAAGCAGATGTGGACTGTATAAAGACAGTGTGTGAAGCTGCTATGACCATTCAATGACTTCCTTTCACTGACAGGTTATGGGTTTTGGAATTTGCTGCCAATCCTATCATATTTCCCTGCGAGTGCTTCAAATATCTGGCACAGGAGACTGACCTAGAGAAACTGTATTTCTCCACATCCCTCCTTTGGTTGTGCTGACTCGTTTGCTTAAAATATTGCAGATAAAATGCATGGAAAAGGGATGAGAATATCATTGTAGGAGACTAACTAACTATAAGCAACAGACACTACTGACTTAATTATATTAAAACAGTGGTTATTGTTAAATAAAACTTAAACAAAAAATCGAATAATCGAAAAGTTAAAGTAAAATATAAATATCAGTTAACAAAAATTACAAATGTTGTCTAAAATTACAAAAAAAAATACAAAAACTGGAGGAAACAATAAAAGCTTTAAAGAATAATATATATTCATATATCTATATAAAAAAATCTTTAAAATGACAAAAGCACATAACAAAATTACTTAAACTTATACTAAAATTAAAAGATGATAGCGTTAAAATATTTTTTTCCCCACAAAAAGGCCATTGTAATTGCACAACTAATGCTACATTGCTATGTTTAATCTCTCTCTCTCTCCCTTCCTCATTTTAGAAAGTTCAATATTCTCATCCAAACAGTTCATAAAGAAAAAAAAATGTATTAAATGTAGCGTATCTAACTTTTTCGTCAAACTAGTGAGTCTGCTTTTCCCCGGATGCCAGTTTCTATAATGATAGTGGACAGTTTTCGTTTGACTGTATTTTTGGCTTCCTCACAGATGATCTATTCAGTCTCTTTCCCCAGAAGTGAGTTCCACTGAGGGGGAGCTGCTGACTCTGCAGCCAGGAAGTACAGGTGACATGTGTCAGACTGTTCTGGCAGCCCAAGGCCTCCACTCCCAGCTAAGAGAGAAGACACAGTCTGCCAGATAGCAGCAATCATCTGAAGCCTCTTCACCTATAGTTCTCATATCTCTCAAACATCATGACAAGGATCTTTCCAGCTCCAGACAGACAACCTTCAGAGAAAGGTCTGTACTGAGCCTTGCTTGATGGGATGCAGACCCCCGTGTCCTGTCTGCTATCACAAACAAGGCCTGAGTTCTGATTAATGTGTGTTCATAAAACGAAAATGACTCACTGGTGATGTGACCGAGGGCAGTCAACGCTTACACACATAGCATCAGTAAAATGCTAATAAAATGGCATGTTATTAAAGCTGTCCTCGTGAGTCATCAGCACTTAGGGTATACACATTTTCCATTAAAGACATTACACAGAGTAGTTCACTCAAAAAAAAATTACACACTTTTATATCATTCTAAAAACCTATAACACTTTATTTCTTTTGTGGAAAATAATACAAATAATTTATTAAGAATATCCAGGTTGCTCTTTTCCATGTAATGAAAGGCAATGGGGACTTGGTCACTGTTTGTTAGGAAATACTGAAAAAAACTTTACTTTTAAAAACTATTCTTAAAATTCTGCTGGCTAGTTTTCATCATCTTTGCAGCAATGTTTGTTCAGCCACACGTTTGATATCATCTACACTTCATCAGGTTCTGGAGTTGAATGTTGTTGAGCCAAAAATCCACTGAAAAGAGCCTGATTAAAAAAAAACAGAGAAAGAGTGTGTAAAGGGGGGTGTAGAAAGCGAGTAGAAGGGAAAGTTGGATGTTTATGTTGGTAGAGGGGCTAAGGTGTTGACAACAGTGGATGAAGATGGTTGGAAGAGCAGAGAAGAGAGCCAAGCTTTGCATATATCACCAATAAAAGGAAGAATAATCACACCCTTACGGTTAAGACCTATGGGGTGATACTGTGGGGAGGGGGTCTGCCAATGGTAATAATTATTAAACTTATTTTTGTGAAGAAACGAAAATATGTTTACTTTTACATGATGTATTAATTATATCAAGGTAAGCCAAAGTTCAGCTAAAACAAAAAGTGTAATATACGTACACTTTTTCTCTTATGCTCATCAAAGATCCATTTATTTGATCAAAAATACAGTAAAAGTGTAATCTTGTGAAATATTACAGCAGTTTTCTATCATTATTTGTTTTAAAATGTTATTTATTCCAGTGATGGTGAAGTTTTCAGTCTTCAGTCACATGATACAATAGTTTAATATGCTGATTTGTTGCTCAAAAATATGTATTTTTTTTATTATTATCACTGTTAATATTGATAATGATAGATGATTTTTTTTTCCAAAATAACAGCATTTATTTGACAAAATTTTGTAACAAAGTCACCTTTGATCAAATAAATGTGTCATTGTGGAATTAAACTATATATAATATACATTTTGAACAGTGGTGTATGACTCTATACATCAAAATTTACTTCTGATTAATAAAAACATGTAAATGCATTGGTAGCTACTATAAAATGCTACACTCCGTTACATACAAAATGTAACAGGAAGTCTCTGTGGCATAAATTGAGAACCAGAGATGTTTAGAATGCTTTCTTAAGAGCCATTTTGTGAAAGCAGTATACGTTTGTTCTCAAGACTGAACCTGTCACCTGACTCTTGGGTGGAAAGTGGAGCACTATCCTCTGTGACAGTGTTTACATTAGGGTGGTGCTGGGTGTGTGAAAGAGGGTTAAATTACAGGATATGTGGTCAGGCCACTAAAAAAATCTGCAAAGTAATGTTTATAAATATAGAAGTGACCTACAGGTCCCTTTCAATGGCCTCCTTTTAACCCTGTGTTTATTTCAGGTCTGTGATGTTGGCTTGCGGTGCAGTGGGCAGTTTCTGAATGAGGGCTAGTGTTCTTCTGGACCGGGGGAAGGACTGTTACACTTTAACGGCTATGTTTGCCCACCCTGTGCTCAGGTTAAAGAAACTCTGGAGTATTTGTTCAAGCCATGGCCTTGTTTTTTTTGATGCTACGACCTAGACCGCATGTTTGAAATAAGCTCTAGTTTCTCTGGCGGTGGCTGAAGTGGACAGGAAAGCCACAACATTATGAGAACTCTGCAGCAGATGTGCAGCTCCCATTTCAATGGTTTAATGATTGTTTATTTAATGTTAAGACCGGGCTGCCTATTCTTTCACTAGCTGGATTGCAGCAATGTGACAGGATGTGTGAACAGTGTAACTCAGGCATTTACATACTGAGTGCTGTACACTGACACAGTGAACTTTTGCAAAGCTGAAAACAAATACAAAAAAAGCCACAAAACCCCTTTAAACTATTAGATTCTATATGCGACATTATATTGTGGTTTTGTGTAACCGGTACACAAATTTACCTCACTATAAAGGAAAAACTGACTTTAGATTTAATGTCGCACAACATTGTACTTTAAAGACTTAACGAAAGTTACTGTGATACACTAACGGAAGACACAAAGATGTCACTTTAGGAATTTTCCTTAGACCAAAATGTCAAAATCAGGGAAATGGGAGTGAAGGAATGGAACAATAAATAGAGGCAGGTTTAGACAAACACAACGGAAAGGGGAAATTTACTTGAAATATCCTGACATGCTAAATGAAAGAGTTTTACATTTAGAAGGATGTGTACATCTACTCAGACAGACAAATAATATCTTTTTTTTTTTTTCTCAGAACTTGCCACAAGGCATTAAGTTAGACCAGGAAATCAGAGAAAGAGAGAAAACAGACACTAAGGTATGGCAGTCTAAATGTGTTAATTAAGCAAATAAACACATTTTATTAGTAGTAGTAGTACTAGTAGTGTAATTTAAAAGCTGGATATATGAAATAATAGTTTATTTGCAGTTTATTTACAGTTTAATGAACCTTCAGACAAATGATTTTTAAAAAACTAATTATATATATATATATATATATACAATGTTTTCATGTGTTTTTTTGTTGAGCTCATACTTATAATCTTTATTTAGCTTGTAATATAAAAACAATGAGATCTTTATACTGTATATAGCAAGATTGTGAACAACAGTAAAGTTTTTCACTAAAAAATTCAATTTGTTGATAATTTAGAGGCTTTAGAAATGTGCATATTAATATGATCAGTAGGTGAAGTTGATGGTAAGTGCATAAAGGATTAATAATTTAATATTAAACAAAAGTTTAAATTATGATACTTATACACAGTTTAAATTATAAAACTACTGTACATTCAAAATTCAAAAACATAGATCAGTAAAATTTGCTGTACAGCGAGCATTTACAAAGGCTCAATTGTTATTTTAAAGAATTCAGACTGCTGATTGTATTAAAACATTTGGATGTGTGTTTTGCAATATATCACCCTATGTATTTAAGAGCATCCATGGAAGCATGTTTTATAAGATAGAAGCTAGGGCACATACATACTGTATATGCAAGTGAGTGTGTGCGTGTCAATCGTCAGCTCTTTCAAGCTCTCCCACTCCATCACTTCCTAATGGTGGACCCCACCCCATCAAGTAACACTACCTTTCCTTCACTCACAGTAATTATAGCTTGCGTGTACACACATACACGCACGGCCCGCCACACTACTTCTCTGCCCTGAAGGAGAGAGGGAAAAAGCCAGACTTCCATGTGTATTTTTAGAATCTCCGGTTAGAAGGCCTAACTTCTGATGAAATGCATAGAGAAATAGAAGAGGGAGACTTTTCTTCATCTAGTTTTAGAGTTCTTCTGAAAACAAGGAGCAGGATAGAGGAGAAACAGACTAAATATCAGTTTCATCAACAAAGACACACATTGTGCAAATACATAATGCAAACATCATCAAACAAGAGGCAATGGACAGAGTGGTTTACGAGGTTTTTTTTTTTCTTTGTCACAGTGTTTGCAGTCTAGGCCATATGACTGGATCACTATTGTGTGTCTCTGTGAGAGTGAGAGAAACGCAGAAAGGGAATGCAAACAGAGACAAAAGGCTTCACTGTCCCCGCCTGCTGAATCACCGGTTACACATCTCCGGATGAACCCGGACCGATCCTCTGGGCCAGAAGCCCAGCACAGGGGTCTGGAAGTGGAGCGGGGTGAGCTGAAAGGCTCCATACAGCAGTGGAGAGTGGCTGTGTTGGTTGGAGCCGGAGCCCATTGAAGAGCTCAGCTGACCCCACATATTCAGTCAGCCGGGCAGTCCTGCCCTTATCACACGCCTAAGTCACGACAACACCTGATACCAGCACAATGCCACTCTGTTACTGCCAGACTGGGTCCTCTATTTGTCTGTGTGTGTGTGTGCACGCGTGCTCATGTGTGTGATAGCACAGTCATTTCTTAAATTTGCCCTATCATATGTGTCTGAATGATAGCATGTGTAAATGGAAATGTGCTGAATTGATAATGGATGGTATAGATCAGTGGTGTGAAACACATGACTTGCAAGGTGGTTAGGGGGAAAAATTAAAGATGTAGTGTGTAATTTTTTTTTCACTTTCACTGAGGCGCTAGAGCGATCTGTCGAGTCACATTTCAGAAAATCAAAATGCCATTTATCATTTAACCCTTTTCACACCTAAGTTTAAAATATTCTGAGTCTGGATTTGTGACTACTGTAGGGGCACATCTGATCTCTTTTGGAAGCTGGTTCCAGCTCTGGCTGGCATAATAGCTAAAATCAGACTCACCATGCTTAGAATGAACCATTGATATTTCTAGCTAATGTGATCCTAATGATCTGAGTGAGCTGTTAAGTTTATATCCAGTGAGTCTATCTGCAATATATTGAGGTCCTGGCCCATTGAATGGTTTGTATACCAGTAATAATACTTTAAAATTAATCTTAAAGTAAATACCTGAAGACTGGTGTGATATGTTTATATTTTCTGGTCCTGCTCAGAATCCTGGCAGCAACGTTCTGTATGAGTTGAAAGCATCTTATGGTCTTTTTAGGAAGGCCAGTGAGGAGTCCATTACAATAATCCACCCTGCTGGTAATGAAAGTCAAGACTTAGAAAAACTTGTACATAACTTTTTTTCAAGTCTTGACTGGAAACAAAGCATCTAATTCTTGCAATATTTCCAGGTGATAGTATACTGATTTAGTTATTTATTTGACATAAAACATAAAACAAGACTTCACAAAAGCACAATGAACAGAACAGTCCAAATAAAGAGCTGAGGGTACACTAATGCCATGATGAGGGGATTAATCAGGAGATAATGAGCAGGGAAAGAAAATGGGAAATGCATTCCTAATACGCATAAGAGAAGGATCTGGTAAAACCAGGAGGAGGCGTCATCGTTCTGTGACACCAAGAATCCTGACTTGATTTTCAGCTGTTGGACCCCTAGCGTCAAGGTATGCATTCACCTTGAGAACTTCATCTTTGTTTCCAAATGCAATGACTTCAGTTTTTTCTTTGTTTAACTGAAGAAAGTTTTGGCACATCCAACTGTTTACTTCATCAATGCATTGGCAGGGAGTCAATGAGGGCAGTAGTCGTTAAGCGATAGAGCTAATTAGAGCTGTGTGTCGTCTCGTCTGCATAGCTGCGGTAAGCAATTTGTTTTTTTCTCATTATTTGGCTCATTGGGAGCATATACATGTTGAACGGGAGTGGCACAAGAATTGAGCCTTGAGACTCTGCATGTCTTGGGTGTCCACTCAGACTTATGGTCTCCTATATTCACATAAAAACCTCTCCATTCTAAGTATGACCTGAGCCATTTTAGGACCATCCCAGAAAGCACCACCCAGTTTTGCTCAAGAAGTATGTTGTGATTGACAGTGTCAAATGCAGTGCTGAGTTCGAGTAGTACCAGTACTGATAATTTGCATCAGTATTTAAACGAATTCCGTTTATTATCTTTATGAGCGTAGTCTCTGTGCTGTGATGCGATCAGAAACCAAATTGAAAAAATGTCAAAGTATCCATTCGAGCTTAAGAATTTTCAGCCTATTGAAGACAACTTTATCAATGATCTTACCTATGAAAGGAAGATTTGAGATCGGTCTCTAGTTGCTTAATATGGTCTTTTTTATTGACTTCTGCAGTCTCAATTTTATTCAACCCTTTTATGGCAAGTGTAACGGGTCCCAGCCAGGGGTCTGCTAGCAGTTATATATTGATACTCCTGATCAAAGTGCTCTGGAAATATTGATATGACTCGGTTAGAAGAAACACAGGACAACAGTTGCTCTTTTTCCATTCAACCGAAATATAATTTTATTAACAACATTTCAACCTTATATCTGCCATAGAGAATTATTACTGTTATTTTTGGTTGCTCTGTACTGAAATGCAGGTAATATCCACAATTGGATAACACGACATTACATATTCGTCAAAACGTACATTTCCACAAATGTACCTTCACATCACATATTTCCTCAACCTTCACAGTTTTATCTTAAACACATATTTTCTCTCTAAACCACATTCCCTGTTATGTCTCATTAAACTAGTATTTCTGTATTCATTATACACTTTACATTATACATTTTAGTTTTCACAGAATAAATCCCATTTGCAGTTAGGTTAAGTTCAATTAAATTACATTAAACAAGAACAAACTTCAATAGTAAACATTTGTCTCACTTTTACTAAACTATTTTACAGTCTAATATTACCACATGCATTCAATGCTACCACGTGCGTTTCACCCAAAGCTACATCTGTAAACTGCTTTTACTCTGTACATTAATGTTAACGCTCTGTACATTAAAATTAACGCTAATTAGCGTTTTATTTATTACCCGTAATGTGCAGTCGTACACACACAGTTACTTTTAGAGTTGTTAAGATTCCGATACTAAGTATCAGAAATGCCGCCGATACCGAGAAAAATTCTGGCATCGGTATCGGCGAGTACTACTATCCGCATGCCCATCCGATACCATTTTCTAAAGAATATCTAGTTATACACGCTTGCTTTGCTTACCACGGCAAAACGGAGATCCATTCTACTTCGCTACTTTAAACAGTGGTTGCTTGTGGCAACAAAGGAAGTCCAGCTGTTTCCCCAAGCAACCACGG
>JAOTRC010000004.1:18852521-18863572 GCA_027497675.1 Cyprinella lutrensis
CCAACACCCAACCACTGTTTAGATCAGAAATGAAGAAAATCGCCCGCACGCGTGTGCACTGGCATAATGTCCGCAGTTTGGTTGTATTTAAGATTGGACCAACCAGCCAGTAAAACGGCGACATGTCTCATATGCCATATACTGCAATTTCGAGGGGAAGAACAAGTATTAGCCACTTCAACACGAGTAACATGCAATTGAAGACGCGTCACCCCGCAAAACACGATGGCAGACGGAGGATCAGCCGCGCCAGAATCAAAAATCCCTGAAAGCTTCATTCAAACAAAGAGAAATGTTGTTTTTTTTTTGTTTTGTTTTTTAAACAGCCAACGAGCGATAAATATAACCAACAACATTTAAGTTATTGAGTTTATTATTCTCTATGACCAGCCGCTGTCAAAACTGAAATGTCTTTAAACAAAATTGTTTATAGATCTTTACTTATAAAGAGATTATTTTCTTATATTGTTCATAAATAATCTTTTTAGATTTCTAGATTTATTTGTTGCACTTTGATATAGTTATTTTGTAAATCTAAAATACCTTTTTCAGTTTACAGTACTAGATGTGTGGCTGCATTAGGCTCTTTTTCTCTTAAGATAAATACTATATTGCTGTGAAATGTAATTCATATAATAAAAATACTCTAGTTCACTGTATGTATTTCTTCATGTTTAATAAGTCTGAAGCACATCATAATAATTCTATCAATTCATACAGGGCTAGTATGAATTGCAGCTGTAATACACACGTAGGTATCGGAATTGGTACTCAGTATCGGCCGATGCCCTGAGTCTAGGTATCGGAATCGGTAGGCTACTCGGTATCGGCTGATGCCCTGAGTCTACAGTAGGTATTGGAATCGGCATCAGGAAGAGAAGGGGTATTGGAACATCTCTAGTTAGGCTACTTTACACATACACAGTAGCCTAATAAATATCCTGAGCTGTTAGGAGGAATATATAAAAGGAAACATTAGCGCGAGCATCGGCCGTCATTTCCTCATCTTCACACTGTTTTCTTTAGACTTTACAATTTACACAATTACAATACCTTTCGCTTGTCAAAAGCACATCACTGGGGATTCAAATTAGATTATAACCCTTTGTAGTCATATAAAAGTTGTAAAACTAACCTGGAAATATTGAATTTATGACTCGGTTAGAAGAGACACGGGACAACAGTTGCCCTTTTTCCATTCAACCGGAATATCGTCGTTAGCTCTTCTTTTTCCGCGCCTCGCTAAAGGTCTAGCATGTCATTGTGCGCTTCTGAGTCATTAATTACTCACCCCCATACCCCGTAAGACCTTCGTTCATCTTCGGAACACAAATGAAGATATTTTTGATTAAATTTGAGAGCTGTCTCACTACTACATAGGCTGCCTGGGACTGGCTCTTGACGGCCCAGAAAGTCAGTGAAGAAAATGTTTAAAACATTTAAAAGAAAACTCCATTCCATGCAGACAGCAAGGAAAAAAGAAAGAATGAGATTCAGTTTGCACGCTTTCATCCTGCCTGTACACTATTGGCTGTCTGGGAAGCAGCAGGTGTCCTATGAGCGCTAGTGAGCTCTGTGTTTATTACGGATTAGGTTAGCGGAACCAGGGATGTTCTCGGGTAAGATCCATTTAAATCCAGGCCAATGGATTAGCTTTCTCTTTACTGGAGTACACCAGGGCTCTAGCCTTGGCCCCATGGTTTTTCTGTCCTTTAGGGTTATGAGGTGAAAGCTGGAACAGTCTTGTCCAGTCTATTACTCTGACTCATGGTGCTGGGTGTATTAAAGAGGGTACTTTAGGATACAATATGTACGATTTTATTACTTCCTTGGAACACAAGCGGGGAATTTCTAGATGAATGAAGACTAGGGCTGTCAAGTTCCAAAATACAATATAAAGGTATAAAGTGAACCATAAAATTTGTGCACTTTATTCCATCTCTTCTGAAGCCATAAGATAGATTTTTGTGAGGAAGAGGTCCAAATTTATATATGGTTATTCATTGGAAATCTGGTATATTCATGAGAATTGATGAAAAAAAATAGTGATGTCCAATTTCAATTTGTCATTCATTTAATTTTAAATTTGTCGGACGCTTGTATCTAAAGCGACTTACAATATATATGTCAGAGGTCACACGCCTCTGGACTTAACTAGGGTTCTTGCTCAGGGACACATTGGTGTCTCACAGTGGATTCGAACCGTGGGTCTCTCACACCAAAGGCGTGTGTCTCCTCCATTGCACCGTCACCACCCTAATGTAAACAAATTGTTCTTTTGAGTCTACGGTTAGACCACTAAGTTACAGGCAGGTGATTTTTTTTTTTTTTTTTTTTTAGGGTTGGAGCTAAACTCTTTAAAATGGTAAAAAGTGTTTTGAGGTCACATAATATTTTGCAAAGAGTTGCATGAAAATAAGTCTTTATTAATCCATAATCTGCCCCAAATCATAAGTTTGTATGAATTTAATGTGTTTGCTGTTTTACTGCCTCTAGTGTTTATTTCTGTCTAAACTCCAGTGATATAGGCTATGTATTGGTTTGTATTTTGCATTTTCTGCTGAATCACTAATCAGACCCATGGAAAAGTTATGTTTCTTCATAGCGTCAAAGGGAATAGTAGATTTGGCCGGTGAAATTCAGCCAACTTTATAATGCTCTTTTAACTTTTCTAGAAGAGAGTGACCTTGGATGGACCTTTTATTGATTAAGACAAAAGAAAAAAGGGGAAAAATCGTAAAGTGGCAAAGATGTTGTTGAATGCATATGCAGTGATCCATTTTCCATAATTCATAGCAATATTATTGGGGAAAAAAGAGGTTGTCAGTTCAGTGAATTAGAAATTAGGTAACTTTACTCATTAATATTCTCATCAAATGAGGCCTTTGATCAGGGTTCATGTAGAGGACATCCAGACCTCCTTTACAGAAGGGCAATTAGTTTGGTAATGCCCCTGGTGGGACGAGTGCGGAAGGCCTCTCTACACGGGGTCCTCTTCATTAGTGCGGTTATGCTAACTGACACTGGGTCAGCTCAACCAAGAGAATTTAAAAGATTCATGAAGCTGTTATGAGTAAGAATAGCTGACACTGGCAACAAGCCAGACTGTTTCTCTGCTGTCTCTTGTCGATCTGCCTTCGCCCTGCTCACCTTTCTGCCCTCTCTGAAAGTGTTTTGAAAGAAATGAAGGTAAGTAAGTAGCCCCTCAGTGCTTTCTACCTGCATATACGTGGAAGTAGGTGGAAAGCAGCTATGCTGTTGCACCATGGCTTCAAATGCACGCCTCCCCCCAAGGCCTGACAGCCAGCCGTCTAGGCCACAGTCAACCAGAGTTCAGCCTTTTGAAACATACTGGCAAGGGATTGGACAACTTCCTGCCACACAGAGATGAATCAGGCCAGTATGTCTCTTTGGCTCTGCTCTGAGAGATGGGGAGGGTGAAGAGAGAAGTGCAGAAGACCTCGTGGGCAACACCTGGCAGTAGTGTAGTGTCAGTCTGACCCAAATGTGGCCAGACCCAACGGAAAACTGAGCAAGTTAGAGAGGCGAGAAAGTTATAGGAGGTGCCCGTGACTTGAGCCCAACCTAGACAATTAAGTTTTTAGTGGTCTACTTTGTGGAGTGGGTGTATTAATCATAATGCTGTAAATATTACTCTATAGAGACTAATAATGATCAGCTCATTGCAAGACATTTAAAAAAAGAATGGTTAGACTCAGTGGCATAGGCAGTTTTTATTTATTTATTTATTTATTTAGGTGGAGCACTTTCAGATAGGGTCCTTCACTTTCTATATTCCCTATAGCAAACAACCTCAGGTTTATCTGTGGATACAAATACAGCCAGTTTGTGACAATAATGTATATGTGATTATATCAAAATCAATGAAACAACCATACTGTAGTGTTAAAAATGTATTAAAATGTTTAATTTAGATTCCAATACAATACTTTATATTGAGCATAAATGATGAGATCAGTAAATCTTTGCAAACAGCAGAGCTGTCCTGATCAAAACGATCTCATGAAAGTGCGTATCTATAGCACAAATTTAATTTATCATGCTTTATACGGCATTTTTTTTTTTTTTTTTTTTTTTTTTTTTGCGTGCATATGATACACACTGTAAATCTCTTGGGTATAATTAGGGGTGAGGAGTGTGCATATGCATTCAAAAACTGTGTCATATACACGCAAAAACTATTTTTAAATTAAATTTGTGGTATAGAACACTTTAGTGAAATTGGGCTATCCTGACGGTCCTTGGCAGGGAAGATTAGCATTACGTGTTAATATTTGGTGATCCTCTGTTCACATAGAAGGTTAGCATTTCATGTATTGCATAAAATTTCATGTATTGCATTTCATGTATTGCGGAAAGTATCGCATAATTAAATCGATTTAACAGCTTAACCTTTGGTAATTATTATAGTGTTCCTATAAAATACTTACAATATAACTGTAAGAGAACAATATTTTAAGTTTGGGGAATAAAGGGGTAACAACCTAGCCTGGCTAACGCCAAACCCAATCCAGACCCAATTCTCATTGAGACTTGGGTCAGGGAACCACATGTTCATTTTCTCATATTTGAGGCGTGGTGTACGAATGCCCGGCGTTTCGAATTAACAACATTTCAAGTTAGTTGGCTGTGGCAAGCAGGACGAGGGCGAGGGATTTGGGAGCAGAGCGAGAGGACGGCACGAGGCCAGTGGAGTGAGTGATAATGAAAGACCCCCGTGATGAGACGAAGGGTAGGGTAAGTGGGTCCCACACCCTGAAATAATGAGGAGCTACGTTTGTAGTCTCTGTCATTTCAATGAAATGTGACTTCCTGCTTAGTGTGACACAAAATGATGATTTTTACATCACAATAAGCAGAAAGTAAAACACTTAAATCCTTATTTGTCTCATCTCAGGGGAAAACAAGTGAATAAACCATGACCATTCAAAAATATGACTGGGTTTCTAAAGATACTAAGCTTGATGCAAATGGGTGAAGTGTCCCTTTAGAACAATATCTGAATCAGCTTTGCGTACGCTGTCATGTTGAATCCATAGAAACTGCTTCGGTGTGTCGCATAGATGTCGTCATCGTCTTGCTGCTCCCTCCCCGTTCTGTGATTGGTTACCTAAATGAGGTTGGTTCCAATTATTAAGGTATGGTCTAAAAGGAATTATAATAAAGTAAACAAAAGTAAAATAGCACTCAAAAGTTTATCAAAGATAGATTTAGGCTTATTAAAGTTAAATTTTTCATTCCTGAGCGGGGGTCTCTGTGTCTCGTTGGGCGTGTCTCCGTTCAGGATATTCATTCCACAGTTTGCAGCCAGCTAGCAAGCTGGCCCGGCGGGAATCACTTTTGGAGTCATTTCAGCAGACAACGTTAAAGCACAGACATGGTTCAAGAATATCGGATTTCTCCGCAGGTTAGATCGGGAAAATCCGATATGTGAATTATGCTGCTTTCGTATTTTATATACCAGGGTCAGGATCGGTTCGGCCCCATCCCTAAAAATAAAACAATAAACACTGACTGATTGTTGACATTGAGAAGTGTTGGGCTTAGAACATTTAGCATTAGCATTGAACGAACACATCAATTGTTATTTTGCATTGCTTTGATATGTCTCCTCTGGTGAAAATCCCTCCCCAAAAAAACTCCACAGGAATTTAGCTCTGCGCAGACACACAATACACTCATGCATGCTATTGTTGCCAGTTTGTGCGTCCATTGTGTCACATAATAAGACAATGTGTTCTCAATTATGCCTCTTTGGTTGATCATATCCATGCATTTCACAAACTGCCTCTCATAAATCATACCACATAAAAAACTCATTACCATGTTTCCGATTCATTGCATGGCTCACTGATCATAAAAATTCCATTCAAAGGACAGACTCAAAATCTGCCGTTTCAACACATTGTCACCTTTAATTGGTGCTTTATGAATTGTTGAAAGAGTGACATTATTTTGTAAGGTCACTAAAAGCCTATAAAAGGACTAAAGCTGTTGTCTGTGTCAACTTGAAAAGGATGTAAGGGCTTTGGGCCCTTTTCACAGACTAGATTATGCTTTTCTGCAATAATTAATACAATAAATCTAATATTTATTCATTTCTATCATTCATTTTGTTTCATCATATAAAATAAATGATGTTTAGACAACGTATCGAATAGGAAGGTCAAGGTTATGGTCACCCTTTCCCATGCACCTCTATAGAAGTTGTGGTAAGGGTCCATATGGTGCTTCCTCAACCTCTAATTTTAGAGTGTAACATTTCCTTAAACTTACTGTACACAACTAATGCCACTCTGTGACGCATTTGAACTAGTTTGAGATAGATATAGCTGTACACTAAGTGGAATGTTATGGATTTAAAAGCCCATTACTTCAGCCATGAAATAAGGTGACTTGCCTCAGAGTTGGCTACACTTCAGGGGAAGCCATATCTCTTGTTGTAGTGATTCATACCGCACCTTTCACTTTGGGTTAACCACAAATTAGGAATCTTCGGGAGAGCATGCAAGAGGCCAGAAAGATCCATAAAGGAAAATTAAGTAAAAGGTAATTATTTCTCCATCAGATGCACAGGTAGTCAAGCTGCTGGAGCCATGGGGCTTAGTAGCGGCACCGTTCCAACATTATCACAACTCATATGGGAAACACTTGAGAAATAAGGGAAGAGGCTGGTTCTTTATCTGTAGAGAGAAAGAGAGGGAAAAAAAGTGGGGTCAAAGTGAGAAAGGAAAATAAAATAACGAAAAAGTTTTGGCTGTAGATATTTTCTCTCTTACTGTAGATCCTACCCCGCAATATCTTCAGTTACATTTCCCGTAGCTTTTTTACGGAGCCCCATGTGTTTCCATTTAAATCCAGACTGTAATTGCTACTGAATAATTAGTTTGGGGTGTTGACAGAAAAGCAATACATACCACAGCAATAAGACTAGGTTGTAAAGCAAGGTTGCGGTTAGGAGAGACTAGATACGTCTAACCCTGTAATCACAAAGACTGCATTTCACCGAGTGATAATACAGAGAGGGTCAACCGAGGGATTAATTAAAATGGATACCGAGAGCTTTAAATGATACTTTTCTTTTATGGGCAATAAAAGCACATACATGCTGAGCTAAGAAAACCAGTTTCAATTACAACTTGAAATATTCGTGTTTTCGCAGCAGAGGGATTTATTTGCATGAGAGCAAACCGCAAACTGTCGATGTTAACACTCTGAGAAAGCAGCAAATGCACCATTCTGGGGTCTATGTATAAGCCAAAATCCTCCTGTACAGTCAGAGGTCTGTTCTTTTATCATGCTCTGTATCTGCAGCACACCCAGATTTTGTCTTCAGGGGATTTGATGAAATAAGATGGTTATTAAAATGATATCTAGCGAGGCTAGGAGTTCATCTGTCACACGCTAAAAGCTCACAGAAGCTCATGAAGATGATATTCTGACTGGTCGGAACGCTAAATAACTCTGATCATTATATCGCAATCATTAGACGGCCAGGGGAGCGTTGCACACTTAACTCTGTGTGTGTGTGTGTGTGTGTTTTATAATGGTTGTCTATTCTAATTTAAGCAGTAGACAGATGCCCCCATTATGAGACATGTTAGTGAAGTCAGATGGGAAGTGAACATCATGTCTATCAAGTCAGCCCTTTCTAGGTCATCTCCCCAAAAACTGCTTTCTTATCAAAGTTTCACACAAATCCTTGTCTTTTATCTGCAAACCCATTATTCTGGCGTGCACACTCTTCATCATGGCAACAGCGTCTATCTTATTTCATGATTTTAATTATCCCCTAAGAGACTAAAGCAGTTTGTCGCAAGCTCATTAACAATTCCGCAGAGGGATCAGATAACCCCCTCGTTCACCATCTCTCGCGTTCTCACTCACCCTGCCCAACTCCAACTGCTTTTCTCTGCCCTGTCACATTTTCCCCTCTCTAAATCTCAAATCAATGTCATGCACAGGCAGACAACTCAGGAGTCAAACTGCGGTCACCACACTCAAACGCATAATTTGAAACTGAAGGGGGTTGAAACTTCCAGTGCATTTCATATCCCAGCTACTCAACTTCTAAACTTCATGAAATGGTAAAGAGAGAGAGGTGGATTTTTTTTTTTGAAGATATCTTGAGGAGAAAAGATTAGCAAAACTGTTTTACTTAAACTTTCATGAAGTTAACTTTACACCATGACGTTCACACATCATTTTAAGAGCAGAAAATACGCTAATATTATCCGAAATTTAACTTATAATAATTTTTGTATTTATATTTAATTTATTTATGTTTTGAGGCAGAATGTTGCTTTGTTTGACATTTTTGACAAAGGTTTTCAACCAGACTTCTGGATCCCACTGTAGCCTAAATAAAAATATTAAGACTAAAGGTGTGATGGCAGACCACTCAGCTGGGACCCATTGGTTAACTTCTTTGACAAGCTATCCAACGCAAAGAAACTTGAATTGTACCTTTTTTGCAGTGGATGAGATGGAATTCCAGCAGGTAGGTAAGTAGGTTGGTAAGCTGAGCAAGGCAGGCAGCGGGTTTTGTTGGTTGGTAGTATCAAACAAAGGATGGATTCCAGTAATCTAACAAACGATTGGTAGTAGATTGAAGAAAGGTGGTTAAAAGGCACAACTTAAATGTCAAAACTAATGTCCAAGTAGTGTTCAATTGTGCTTCAATAGCGTTTCGATAGTGAAGTAAAGAAATGTATGCGTGTACGTTCCAACAGCTTCCTTGTTCTTTTCTTGTGTTTGAAAAAGTGAGAGGCGGCCATCTTTTTATTCAAACATTCTCACCAACTGTCAAAATAAAAGTCCCTATAAAATAAAGTATCCTAAATCTAACAAAACATTCCAGTGCTCCAATAGCACAACAATTTAGAATAAACTAAAATAGCTCCTACAAAAGGCTTATTTATACTTAAGCGTTGGACCTACGCCAGAGCCTCTATGCTATAGACTACGTGTTGGTTTTCATTTATATTTCTGCTTAGGACCTACGCCGGAGCCTATAAGCTATAGACTACGTGTTGGTTTTAATTTATACTTCTGCGTCGTTGTCCGAGTTGACATGCAATTACACATGTAGAGGGAGCTTGTGAAACCCAGGAAGCAGTTCTAGTAAACCAATCACCGCACTTGTGTCCGTATAGAATTGATGCACTGTTACATTTTTGAAGAGGTGTACTTCAGGGTACGCTGAAAGGTAAGCACAATACACACAGTCTACTAAGACGTAGCTACGGTGTGAGTTCGACGCAGAAGTATTTGGGCTTAAGGGTACATAACTAGCCTGGATGCCAACCCGAACCCCGCCCACAATATTTTATGGTCGGGAAGTTCGGTCTGGACTCGATCCGGAGTAATTATGATCGGTTCAGAAATCGTCGGGCCAATCAAATTACCAGGGCAGGCTTTATACGGTGATGGACAGATGATCTGCAGTTACGTATTCATCACGTTATTAAAGAGCCATCACGCTTGGACTGAACTGGTTTCCCTCAAAGATGACAGCAGCTGAAGAATTGAGATGTATAGATTCCGCTATCGCATCTGTTGTAAAAGAAATCGACAACTCGACATCTCCATTCACATGGATTCACGAAAAATAACTAAAAACAACTTTGTAAAGAAACACCGTGCACCTACCTACAGTATAGACTGTAATATGCCTCTCATTACCTTTTACAAATTTGCATTTTTGTTGTCTAAGTGGGGAAAATGACAGTATAATATTCAAAAACTTCCACTTTGAAACTTGCCAAAATCCATAAAAAGTTTTATATTTTTTATTTGTTGTTGAAAACGCTGTAGTGTAAATGGCCCCTAATTCTATATCACTGGCTCAATATTAGAACACAAAGAAAAAAAGAATCAATGCAGTCCTCTAATAATATTTAGCTTAGTGTGACTATAAATACACCTTTGTGTTCAGAGTCCTGGCATGTTGACATTTGCATGAATCATTTGATTACTTATATTCAATACAAAAACACAGGCATTATGTATCTAACATGACAAAAGAATCAATGGAGATGGATGCTAGTGAGCTGCAGGGGGACATTAAGGATAATCTTACACACAGACTGTTCATAAATCACAGATGGAATTGCTAATCAAATCAAAGTTTGATGCACTAATCAAATCAAACTCTGTTTTAGCTAACAGTGTCTCAAAGGCATCTCAAAATCATCTTAAAGGGTAAAAAGGCCACTGAGTAGGCAAGAATATGTTTGTGTTTGTGAGAATTAGATAATCAGATAATTGTTACTATGTCTCTGTTTCATATATATCATATGACTGATGCTTCTTTAAAGCAGTTAGTCTTTATCGAACAATAAATGGGTAAAGAAGTGACGAATTTTGTGTACAAGAACCCCAGATGTATTCCGTTCAGGCAATTTAGACATTATTCACCATCCTCCTCTGACTCCCACCGACAGAGAGAGTGTTTGTATTATTAAATGAGATTTATCCCTCCCATCAGTCTGCAGAAACCGTGCTGCTGTGCAGGCTTGTGAGGGTCCAAACACTGGCACTGATGGCAGTAAAGTAAGCCGTTCCTGGCCGTCTCTGTGACAGGTATCAGGGTTCTGGGTCACTCTCCTGGGAAGAGCAGGAATCTCAAAGGAGGAAACATCAACAAAAATGTCTCATGAAAGCAATGACACCGTCTTAACTATACAAGGAGTCATCTTAATTACACAAACTGTTAAGACAGTCATCATAAATCTTCTTCAATGATTAATTAAGATACTCGGCAATTAGATGTCCTCATCTTTTTATGAACGAAAGAATGCAATTATCAAAAGTCTAAAAGATTGACATATTTTCTGAAACATATTTATAATATATATGCATGTTTACAATTTTGTTCATCACAAATAAAATAAGTGTTACGTAGTGAGGTTGAAGCAAGGAGGAAGCAGGATCCAAATGCAGGACGTTTATTTAAAGCTACACTGTGTAACTCTTTTAGTTTATTCTTGGCTAAAAACACTTAGTTCTTTCAAAAATATATGTGCTCA
>JAOTRC010000004.1:18868647-18878896 GCA_027497675.1 Cyprinella lutrensis
AGGAAAAAAACAGGGAAAAAATTAGGCAAACAAATATACAGACAGCAAATTGGTCCAAATATTAAAATGAGAGAAAATAAAAATCACGCTGAGTGAGAAATAAAATGGTCCGCTTGGAATTTTGAACAAGGAATAAACCAAAATGATGATGTGCAAGTTACTTGGTCTTGCAGTTTAGCTACGATATGTAGCTTTATTGGGATGTGAATGATGGCCAAAAATCACATGATTCATTACAAATAGTAATTCCATACTTAGTAATTACATCTTTAATTCTGATAAGAAACAAAGTAACATGTAAAGATGTAATTCATGCCATTAATGACCATCATTCTTCCTCAATGTATATCCAAATTTCAGTTACCATGTACAACTTTAATGATGGCAGTGCCATGGGAAAATCTCAGGTCGATTTTTATAGACCTACATCTCAGATGAAAAATTAAATGAGTGAGAAAGATGGAAATCGCAGTTTGGTTTTTCTTACATACTACACGTGTGATGAAATCAACCTGGTGTTTGTCAAAATTGCTCGGGATACGCTACTCTTATTGCTGCTATGTGTCTTCCTTCAAAGATGAACAGGCAGAAAGAAATACAAGTGAAATGTTGAGGTGCTGCTTTAAGGCACAACTATATCTACTACAACAGAATATTCTTAAAGTAATATGAAGAGGTCATACACTAAGTGGATAGGGTTTCTGGCTCTCAGGGTGCAGAACCACACATTTTTCCAAGTTTTCTAGCTGCTGAGAAAAATCCTTAAAAAGGAGGAACACGAAAAGCAAAACAATTGCACAACCTAACAATTATTTTGTGAATGACAGAGCATAAAACTCTCTGAATTTAAGCTTCTGGGCTCATTTGTAAACACCTCTATCTCTCCCTTTGTCTTACCTTTTCAGAATCTTTTTACAGGGAGACTGACATTAAACAGGACAACTACTGTGTGTTAAAATGTCTGTTAATAGGCAAGTTAAATTAAAGCTGGAGAAAATCTTTATGCAGGGCTGCTACGTTGTCTTGTTAGATTTATCTCGTGAAGTAGTGGAATTGGGCTTTGCCTGGGCCCGTGATTGTGCTTCAGACCTAGGCCTTGGTGTGGTGCCACTTTGTGAAGTCCCTGGTCTTTCCTGATTCTCTTCCCCAGCTTGGGAGTTTGGAGGACCTGGCCTTTTTGAAGTCTCTTGGACCTCTAAAGACCTTTGAGAAGTTGAGGCTGGCTCAGATTTGGATAATGTTTGTTTAGAGGGAGATTCAGTCAGCCTTGGAGGCTGAGAGCCAGAAGCAGCAGAGGGACTCGAGCGGTTAGGAGAATCAGGACGCTCCAGACGACGTTCTTTTATCTTTGGGTGGTTGGCATCTACCTGGGGACGCTGGTCCTTTGTTCGCTCTGAGGCCTCTTTAGTACCTCCGATGTTGAGTTTGACAGGGCCAAGTACACTCTTAGCAACAGTGGCCAGTTGTGACACAACTTTGTCCATTCCGCTCTCACAGGCAGTGGATGCAGAGGCGGTAGCAGCAGCAGTGGCTGCAGCCTGTCTGCGGTTGTCGGCCTCCTTCATCTCCTTAGTGATGCCTCCGGTTGGTGTGGTAGCTACAGGGGTATCCCAGGCTACTCCAGAAGCAGTGCTAGAATCCATTCTACCACTGGTTTTGGACCTGGGCTCAGAAGTCTTGAAGGTCCTCCGGGGATCCAATGGAGGTGTGGTAGGTTTGACAAAGGGGTCTTTGCTGACAGAGGTAAAGGCGCTGCCGTGGGTGGAAAAGGTGCTGGACAGAGGGCTGGGTTGAAGTGGAGAAGGCCTAACACTACAGTTGTGTACCTTTGACTCTTTCTTTATTGAGTCCTCTGCTAGCCTTGAATTGGAGTCTTGGGCCATAGTAGAGGTTGTGGGATTCTGTTCTGGGGGCTTGGCTGGAGCTTGCATTGGCGGTGAGGTTGAAGTTTGTGTCTGAGATTGAGTGGTACTTTGGCATTGTATTTGCAGTCCTTGACCAGGCTGAGGTGAGCCTGGTGGCGCAACTGTTGAGGGCAACAGTCCCAGTGTTGGTGGAGCTGCTGGTCCAATCCTGATGGTATGGGGAGAGGCCATTACAGTAGTAGGCCTCAAGATATGGCTAGGAGGAACGTAGCTTGGCCTGCGTCCATCTTGGCTGTCTTCTGACCCTTCATCTGTCTCATCCTCTGAGGAATCCACCTCGTGGATGGCATCTTGCTTTTGAAGAGACTCGCGGCGCTCAGCACGATCCTGGCGTATAGCAGACAGCTTGTCTTTCAATTTACTCTTCCCAGGAACAAGTCCCAGAGTTCCAGTTCCAGATTCAGGACCTTCTTGACGACCCAGTTTTCGAACTGAACTCTTCTGCAGGCTGCCCTTTTCTGCAGGAGACACTCTTCCTCCCATTAGAGTCTCACTGGCTGATTCCTGCAGGCTCTGTAGACTAGGGTCTCGCTGTAGCATCTCCTTTTTAAACTCTGAATGTGAAGTATCAAGACTGTGTTTGCGGCTGGCCCCAACTGGCAGTTTCTTATCAGAAGCAGAGGAAGGAGAAGGTGAAGAGGATGAAGAAGAAAGAGAAGCTGCAAGTTTCTCAGCCGACTGGACACGTTTGAGCAGAGGAGAGCGAGGAGGATCCGCACTCTTAGGACGGGATATCTGTCTTACTAAGGGAGGCGAAGAGTGGAGTTTGACAGGGAAAGACTGGCCAATTGAAGAAGTGAGAAGTGCGTGGCTTGGAAGAGGTGAAGGAGAACGCTGGGGGGAGGTGTTCTGAGGGGTGGGCGACGGTGTACGAGCCAGAGGGGATAAGGGGATGTTGCCTGCGGACTTCCGGCGGGGGGAGCGGTACTGGCGCTGCAGTTTGGGGGCTAGACCATGCAAAGAGCTTGGTCTGATCTGACCAGAACTGGCAGGAGAGTTTGGCACACTGGAGCTAGGTGAGCTACTTTGGGATGAGTTCCCACCAACTGCATTAGAGAAAGAGAGGGTTTGAGGTTACAGATTAACTATTAGCAAAACAAATATGGAGATTAATTAAATTATTTTAGAAATGATATTGATGATGTCATGGGGAACTAATACAAAATATTTTAAGATGTTGCAATTTAAAATTAAATGACAGGCATGGCGGAATGTCTATCAAAATTGAAATGACAGTAGTAGGTCTGTATGATGTATGTAATATTTAAAATACTGTTTGCTATCTTCATTACAGTATGTATATAAAGATAAAGGCTTTACCTGAGTGGGCAGAGTCGGGTGTGGAACGACAGCCCTGTGTGGGTGAACGAGGGGACATGTGAGTGGGAGACCCCGGGACACTGTCGCCAGATGAGACCGAGCGGTTTAGAGAGGACAAGCTGCGACTGGTGTGGAGAAGAGTAGCCTGCTTGGTGATCTTACGAAACAGGGAGTTTTTCTTCTTACTGTAATGGATAACCATATAAAAACCATTACTGGGACAGTAAATGAAAGCCTGAAGAATTTAAATCATTGGGACAGAAGTTTTTGCAGGATGCTAAATCTTATACATCACCTTTCTTGTCCATCTCTGGTTTTAGTTCTTTTGTTGCGGCGGGCCATTTTGGACTTGTAGCTGGTTTTGCGTGCAGGGCCAACCTTAATAGATGTATTCTCAAAAGGCGTAGCAGAGATGGACACCTTACTACCACTCTGCAAAAAAATAAATAAATAAAATACTCTGAATACCAATAAATTCAAAAGAAACAAGGCTCATCAGATTATGGCTGCCAATGTACCTTGAGAATGAGCTCTACAACTTCTGTGTGCACAAGTCCATGGACAGGCTCTCCATTAACGTGCGTAATAAGATCTCCCTCTCTTAGTCCAGCCTCATGAGCAGGTCCTCCAACCTCCACGTGCTGCAAAGCAATATGTTGGTACAAATTGGCACAAATTGGTACAGTCTAACTCCACCATGGAGAACAATTGTAAATGCTGTACTCACCCAGACCATGTGGTGCACAGTATAAATGTCTGTGTCTCCCATGTAAACCCTGATGGCACGCAGGGTAAAACCATATTTCTTGCCTGCTCTGTGAATGACTATGGCAGGTTTAACACTGCAGACAGCTGGGGACAGGTCTCGGCTGGGAGAGGAGTCACGTGACGAGGGGTTGGAAGAAAGAGAGTGAGGGGACATGGGACTGGCAAGAGGAGAGGCACCATGGTGATCTGAAAGAGAAGGAAAAAAAAAAGACTTTGAAAATTAGTTAAAGTGTGATAGCCAATCCAATCAAAAGATTGTGAATTTGACTAGTAGGACATGTTCGATGTTGGTGTCCGCAAAAGGGTTTGGGGTTTTTCAAAAGGGGATATAATCATGTTTGCTCTAGTGCTGTCGATGTAACGTGTTAATTTAATTTATTTGTTATGGAAAAAATAACGTGCTAATATTATTAATACATTTAATGCACCTGCATAGTTCATCTTACATTTTTATACAGTTGATTGGTGATGAACAAGATGCAGGGCAACAACTCACAGTGTGATGTAGCCAATGGAATGCAGGTAATGCCCCTAAAATTCAAGATTTCAGGGCAAAAATACTCCTATATATTTTCTCTCATATTTATATCATGATATAGTTCAGCAATATGACACAAGTGCTGTTTTTGTCATGAATAGCACAAGTGCGAATGTGATACTGATTTTATACACCATTTAAAATATTGCTTTATAATTTAGACACAATGTTGTCTGCTTTTGCTCAATTTTGCCAACAAAATATTACCTATAAAGGCAGAGCAGAACTGTTGTGCGTCCTTGAGCAAAACAGAATTGTTTCATTTCTGAATTATGTTTTAAGCAATTCAATTGGGTAAACCAATGTTTCAATGGCCCATTCATAACGAGAGCCATCAAATGAATGACTCAATGACTTACTTATTTAGACATTTACCACAACGCACTGGCAGTTTTAGTTTCTTTAGGGTATAATTTCACTAAAATGTTTTTTTTTTTCATACTTACATATTAATGAAAACCCATTAAAGAATATTATCATAATTTACTCACCCTTACATTCATTAAAGCCTACAAGGTTATGTGTAATAAATTCTATGTTGAATCAAATCAAATATTTGTTTATTTTTTGTAACTACTAATTTGTAATGTCTATCCAATGCTTTTCTCATTGAACACAATTATGGCTTTAACTTTTGGGGCTAATTTCTCAGCCAAAATTGATTTGTGATTAATTAGATTCAATTATTAATAGCATGACAGCCCTAGTTTGATCAGGGACCAACAATAGAAGTTGATCTAGAGAAGTCATGTATGGCAAAATCATGACCAATCATATGGACTTACCAGAAGGAATCATTAGTGAGAGGGTAGTTGCTGAGGCTGATTTGATGACTTTGTTAAGTGGACGTGATGCGTGTTTCTCTGTATCTCCTGAAAGCAGTCTGTGGCGAGCTCTTCGAGCCGCCAAATCACTGATGGCTTTAGGAGTGGAGTTTTCATAACTTTCAGCACTGTGGCGAGAAGCTCGATCCAACACATCAGCAGAACTACCAGCTGAAATCACACGCATGCACATAAATTAAAAATGAGAGATGTCAGAGCTACGTATACAGAAAATGGCAAACTATCAGAATGATTGAATATGGCATTACTTGAAATCATAAACCCAAGTCAATTTTGCACCTTTTATGAGACATTTTTATGCCTCATTAAATCTTTGACTTGTCTTGAAAATCTTTTGAACATTTTAGTATTCTTTTTTTTTTTTTTGCTAAAGCTAGAATATATACTCCCCAGAGTAATTCATAAAGACTGACGTGTGAGAGTGGATTGGCTGATCTGGCTGGAAGTGGAGCCTGGTGTGGTGGGTGATTCATCTAGCCTGAGCTCTCTCTCCACAGGGAGCTCAGGTATGGCCTGAGGCAGATCTTCCACACGAGGGCCCCTCACAGGGGTCTTCCTGCCCCCAACACCACCATCCTCTTCACTGGAAATGGCGAATCGAGGCATTTCGATGATAGCTGAGCAGCAGCGGCGACGTACAGTCAGAGGTGGGCTGGAATCACTCTCAGTGTGAGATGACTCGGAAACAGAGAGACGCTTCCTTAAGCTGCATAAAAAAACAAACATGTTTATGGCACAATGTTGGCTTTGTTATTTGTTCATCAGATTTGAGGTGTTTCACTCACATCTCAGGCGAGCCAACCAGCCAACTCCGGTCTCTAGACTTTAGGCCACTGAGACTGTCGATCCGCTCTCCTCCTTCTTCACTCAGACTGCGCTTAGTGGGAGGAGGGGTGCGCTTCTCCTCATGCAAGGAAAGACGCTCCATACTACTATATACCTGAGAGAGGGAGATCAATGGGGAGAGATGAAGTTAAAAAAGAAAGAAAAGAGAGAAACAGAAGCAACATTCAACTTTAAAAACAGTAACTGTTTAAGGCATTAGACTGAACGTATAATTAAGCATTACAGATACCAACACTAGATTATGATTACACAAGCCATAAATTGTTTTATAGAAGATACAAAAACTGTAAACTGTGCTGGCAACCACAAACAGGCCACATTTAATAAAGGTAATGAAGAATTTCAGTTGTCCTCTACAGGTTATTATTTATGAAGTGACTGAAATGGCACCCCTATTGCAGTACTTAAGTGGAAAATTATGTTTCTTTCTCTGCTGTCCCATTTTTCTTTATTTTCATTTGCCCTATATTCCAAAAAATGCTTTTAAAGTACCTTACTTAACAGAATAATTGCTTATTTTATTATTATTAATGAATAAACTATTAATTGACCATCTTATATCATTTTGTAATGAGTGTTAGCATGTGTTACTTCACACCTTGCTAAATCGTGGTGAACAGGAGGAGAACTGACGGATCTCCAGATGGTCATCATCATTAGTGTCATCCTCTTCCTCCGAGTCTACATGATGATACCGATCTGAGCGTGCTAGAGGTTTAAAGAAAGAGATCTCAGATTGTGTTTTAGAGAACACAAGCCCATGTGGTGTGTGCTGTAGGTATGGAAGAGAGTAAAGTATCTTGTTATAAATTTCACTCCATTCCCTGCTGCCTGAAGACGTACTGTCAAAGTAGCTAGTGTCATCCTCCGACTCCAGCTGAGGAATGAACTCAGCCTTCTGCCTCAGGAGACTGTTCCAGTCCAGATCAGTAAAAAAGCGGTGCTGTTTCACCTCAAACGCACTCCCTGTGAGACAGAGAGAGAGAAGATCTCTTCAAATATTTTCAGAGAACAGAGATGTGGGATTCCTCTCAAGATTTTCTGCTCAGGTTTCTTCATACACTATTAATCTCAGCACACCAGTCAAGTCACTCCTCTAAGACTAAACCAGGGAATAAATTAAGGAGAAGTCAATCTAAGTAAGTGTGAGTTTGTGCGCTAGAACACCTGTCCCCAGACGCTCCAGAGGGTTTTGCCGCAGTAGTTTGGAGATGAGATCTTGAGCCTCAGGAGGCAAAGCTTCATCCCCTTCTGGCCAGATTATCTCATCTATTGAACAAAACATACAGAAATCATCAACAACACAATTAGGATCACAGGTCATATTTCAAATAAAACAGACTGATTTAAGGAGTATGGAGTTTTATTTTTCAAAATGAACTATTGGCTGGCTAGAGAAAAGTAATCTTAAAACTGATAATTGTTATCACATGCCATACCAGTCTGTATAATGTATGTAATGTTTCTTCTAGATATGACACTTACCACTGATGACTTGTCCAAACAGTTCCTCAGGTGTATCCCCAAAGAAGGGAGCACAGCCCACAAGAAACTCATACAAGATGACTCCCATGGCCCACCAGTCCACTGGTTTACCATAGCCTTGCCTCAGAATGACCTCAGGAGCAATGTATTCAGGAGTACCACACACCTGAAAAAGAAAGAGTTTTGAGAGCTGCAGTTCCTTTTAAATATACAACAAAAAAAAAAAAAGCAGAAACAACATGACAAATCACAGTCCCAGAGGACAGTTGTACCTGTTTATCAAGGAATTCACGGGCATCTTTTTCAATGTGGCCCTCATATAGATTGGTTGTTAAGCTCATTAAACCAATTTTGGACAGGCCGAAGTCTGTCAGTTTGACGTGTCCCATTGACGTAATTAGGAGACTGTAGAAAAACAGGGAAAAAAAAATATTCACTATTATTTGACTGAATAAAAGTGATACTTAAAGATTTTCAAGCTTCAATAGTGTGTGAGATGTTTATTTTTTTCCCCCAAAAAATTTAAAATAGAAAGTCAACAACAAACAGGGTGATTTGGTTTTGCATTTTCTTACTTGTCAGGTTTGAGGTCTCTGTGCACAATGCCATAGTTGTGAAGGTATTCCAGTGCTAGAACGGTCTCAGCAAAGTACATACGTGCCATGTCCACAGGCAGGGCTCCAATGTGCTTCAGCAAAGTGGCACAGTCCCCACCTGTAGACACACACAAACAGTTTCAACTACAGCATCACTGTGGGTGTGTATCCCACATTGAAGTCATCCATGAACATAGTCACCCTTACCCTCCACATACTCCATAACCATGCAAAGATGTCTCCTTGTCTCAAAGGAGCAGAACATGCTGACAACAAAAGGGTTCTCTGCAAATGTCAGAATGTCTCTTTCCACAAAGGCCTGCTGGATCTGGTTTCTCAGGATCAGGTTCTGCTTGTTGATCTTCTTCATGGCAAATCGCTGACGGGTCTCCTTATGCCTCACCAAAAACACAGCCCTGAGTGGAGAGAGGCATGCATCACTTCTGATTGCCTCCAGTCCTTACCCAACGACTATTAAAGAGATGACGTTCTAAAAGTGCAACACCTTACACCTTTTATAATACTTTCTGTAGCTGAGAAATTAAACTCTTACCCATAGGCTCCATTACTGATGAGTTTGATGGTCTCAAAGTCTTCCTCGCGAGGAGTTTTAGTTTTGGACTGAGGCTGAAGCTGGTGTGGCTGTACGGTGGCTCCTCGACTCTGCATATAAACACAAGCATTTGGTCTTAGTTGAATGCTAGTATACAGAGTCGATAGAGTTATTGAACATATTTTTACTCACGTCTGTGGAATCTGTCTCTGTCTCTGGGGTTTCAGGGTTACCACTGTCATAGCTACTCAGCTGGGCCATTTCTAGAGCAAGAGTGAAAAGAGGGAGTGAAACGAAAAAGGTGTCATTGAAAAACAATACAAATGGTATTGTAGCTTCTGATAAAAGACTGCAAAACCAATAACATTTCATTACATGCAAAACATCATACAGTCCCCAAAAAGCCTTTGAACACTTAAGCCACACTTTAAAATATATGAATGACAATTCATTAGACAATTATATGAATAAGACAATTCATTAGGGGGTGGGTCTCTCATCACATTTTTAAGAGTAGCTTAGTGTGCAAAAGCTTTTAGGATGATTGTATGTAGCATTCTTACCCTCAAGGGGGTCCCTGGTGAGGCCCAGCTGGCTGATGATGTACCTAGGGATGTCAGACTTGATGCCTTGACCTTCTTTAGCATGACCTTCAGCAGCCTCTAACAGGTGGTAGAACTCCTCTGGATTAAATTCCTAGACACATACACAGGTAGGAATAGGTTCATATAATATGAACATTAAAATCTGACAAAAACGAAGTCCCACTCAATCCTCAAACATTATATTTATTTGGGAAATATGGAGTAGATTGGATATCAAATATTTCAGGACAAACATTTCAAATCATGATGAACCTATTACTGTAAAATCACTTTATGTATTAATAACAGTCAAATATCTATAAATCACCATATATATATATATATATATATATAAAACTCTTTTTTTCCACAAACATTTTGTTAAAAATGTCTTCTTATTCAGGGATATTCACACAAAAAGTTGAAACAATGTTACATGTACAGTATGCTAACAAAACATAATTTTAAAATTAAAGAATGTAAGGAAAATAAGAGCCAAATTAAGTGCCAAAATCAATGTTATTTATTTAAAGGGATACTTCACTTTTTTTGAAAATAGGCTCATTTTACAACTCCCCCAGAGTTAAACAATTGAGTTTAACTGTTTTCGAATCCATTCGGCCGATTTTCTAAAATTTTTAGAAGAAAATCTGTAACCAGACAGTTTCTGGTCTCATTGACTTCCATTGTAGGAAAAACATATACTATGGAAGTCAATGAGACCAGAAACTGTCTGTTTACTAATATTCTTCTAAATATCAGAAAATCGGCTGAATGGATTCGAAAATG
>JAOTRC010000004.1:18935594-18949965 GCA_027497675.1 Cyprinella lutrensis
TTGAATCAATGCCACGTAGAATTAAGGCAGTTCTGAAGACGAAAGGGGGTCAAACACAGTATTAGTATGGTGTTCCTTTCCAATCCTTTGGTGAATATACTGTATATATACAATAAGCTAACTTAAAATAAGAAATACAAACATTTATAATTTACTAGAAGTAGGCTAATATATAATATTTTTCCCCAAAAAGTTTGGGGAATTGTTTTTCCACTTGCTACTAAACAGATCCCCTTCTCCTCTGGGAGAGAAATGAAGTCATATTTGTCCCATCTTTGTCTTTGACATTCTCCCACTATTCCTCGTGTCCCCCATGACTAAGAGTCTGAGTTCATTACTGGTACGCTAACAGACACTTCTCCAGTCGTCAGTACTCGACTCCCAGGTGCTATCAAACTCCCTGACACACAAACATCTTCAATTCACACTTCTGGGATATCCGACACCCCCCATAAACCATGAACACAATCCACACACACACACTCAGCACAAGCGTCTACGCACTAGCGAAAGAACCTCATTTGTCTTGGTCAAAGAAAACAGCTACAGAATTTTCCTGAATAATACAACAATTACTAAAATGCGCCTCTCAGGGAGACAATGAATGAGCGCTTGTAGTAGAAAATGAACACTCAAGCAATGAAAATAAATTCACAGAAGGTAAAGAAAATGAAAATATAATGAGAAGAGAAAATAGACTGGGAAAACAATAGAAGATGGAACCACGCCACACCCAGACAAATAAAACAGCCAATGTAGAGAAAGAGCAATCAAGGCATGGAGCCCATGTATGTGTTATGGATGGCAGAAAAGACGCCAGAGACAAAAGGAGCAATGGTGCTCATTACTAGCTGAAGGAGAAACGGCTGTGTGAGGGTAGACTGAGGTCTGGCTCCCCAGAGAGGACACCACACGAGAGGCAGACGATCAAAAACCGCCCCCAACTGTGCGAACAGACAGACAAGCAACCAACATACTGCTATTTTGCTGTGCATTTGATTAATGCCTACTGAGAGAGGTGCTACAGCAGAGACCACTGACTTCAAGTGCCAGACAAAAGAAAAAAAGAGGGATAGAAGCCAATGGAAGCACAAAGAAGAAGAAAAAACAGAGATAGAGAAGTGACAGTAAAGGTATTATAGTTACCAACAATAGAGAATTGTTAGTTCTACAGTAAGTGTAGGAAAGGAGTACAGTGTCCTCATTTGTCCAAACATGTTGTTTTTGTGAAACTGAGTTTGGAAACAATATTTAGCCTACAGCCAAGTATAAAGAGGGGGGTGTCCAGACAATATTCTGGAAAGTTACTCTATTTCTTCACCCACAAACCAATAAAACTGTTTTAGACACACTATTAAAAGCCTGCCACAGATATTTAGTTAAAGGCAAGTTATATATATATATTTTTTTTTTTGATGAAGTGTCTAAAAACCAAAAGCTTCAGAGGACACTCTTTATTTACAACATCTCAATTTAACTCTAATTCAAAATGAAATAAAAAAAAAATTGTACACTATTTACTTTCTTAACACATGTCCCTGGTCTTATTGTTAATGATTCATTAGTTCATATCATTCCAAGTAAATTTTGTGAAAAATAAATGTTTGCGTATGTAATCTTTCATAAAAATGCAATGCTTCACTCTGGCTCTGAAATGACCTTCCTTTTTAGTTGACGTCATCTAGGTTGTGCAGATATAGAAAATGATGTTAATCAATAGCCATATAGATAACACATTTTTGAGACTAGTATTGTTGGTGATGCAAAACATAAAAGTTATGGCAATAACAGTAAATCATTTATTTAAAATATCTTCCTCAATTGATTGTAACCTTGATCAGAATCCATTTTGATATGGACCACCAGCTTTTCACAATTCAATCAATTCCTGATGAACAAAATCAAGCCATTTACTTCTTATTGAATATACTGTAAAATGTCACATTACATTAAATTAGCTAATGTTGAATATTTTATTCTGTTTGTGATTTGTGATTATGATAGTAACCCATTTGTCATTGATTGAATGTCTTTTAGTGTCTATCTTAATGTTTTATCTCTAAGACAAGGGGGACAAAACAGATTAAGCCTGAATTCATTACTGCTAAGTAATACTGTCTGCCGTGAAGCCACCAATCCAAGTCTGGGTTTGTGTGCATGTTTCAATCTCTGGCAGCTGAGTCCACTCTCTTTCTGGCACTTTCCCCTTCACCCCCCTCCCCCCTCTCTCCTCTATTCAGTCTAAAACGATGAGCTCATGCTCTCATGTTGGTCTCAAAATGAGCTTATTGCTGTGCCCTTAATGCATGTATCCCAAGTCTTCGACTGGGGGGGCGGCAGCATTGCCCATACCCCAAGTAGGCGCATGGTGAAATGCATATTTTAGACAACATTGTCTGAAATCACAGCCATAGAGCTTTAAAGTACAGGTCTCAACCATCTTGGAATAAGACGTGGCTTTACTGTACTGACAGAGCCGCCAAAAGTATACAGCACAACAAATGGATGGAAAGTTAATGGAATCTGATTGCAAAAATTGATGATCACTCGATTAGTCTTTTGTATTTATTCTTTGCCTTTATTTGTTAAATCAATATCCTGTATTCTCCTTCCTTCTTCCTTCATTCAAACACAGGCCACGTTTGTCTTGGTTAGGAAAAATCAACCACAAAAAACGGCACAAACACAAATGTCCTCTTTCGCTATTTTTTTTCCCACTGGACTCTGATAATAAGTTTATCATGAAACAGCCTGATCATGTGACAAAAACATGCTAAACAAGTTTCAGTGAAGAACTTATTTTCAGGGAAACGGGTACTAGGAAAATACAGTGAAAAGTGTTTAGAATGCACTGTACTGTTATGAGGATAGACAAAACTAGGACACAGGCATCTCTGCAGTCTGAACGACCTAAAAGAGTGAGCTTTCTTCAATCAAAGTATGGTGCGGTAGAATAATATGACTTCCACAGTGCTGGTGTTCATTCGAGCACGTCTCATAGAGGCCGTAAAGAGGCTTAAGACAACGTCTACAATGGGAAACGTACATCCATTTTAAACTAAGTGTATACTAAGTGACCGATGTGCTGAAACCAACAGGCTTTTAACCTTAATTATGATATCACCCTATTCTTTGGGTTAATTCAGTATTAAAAGAGGAATATTACTGGTAACGTAAATCTCTGGGGAAACTAGACTAATGCCCAGTCTAATACATTGCTGAGTCATCAGAAACTATCCCTTTAGCTTCTTGGTAAGCGGCTGTTCTGGTCAGAGTGCGGTCATGAGTTATTTAGCGGCTCAATAGCCATGACTGTCATTTTTACGGTGTGAAAATACAGTGCTGTATCAGTATTTATTCACAGTGTCAGTAATACCTCCAGCCAAGATCTGACAGAGACAATAAGAAACACAATGACGAGATGATGTTTTGAAAATTAAAGATTAGTTCACTTTAAAAAAAAAAAAACCTTTTGCTGATAATTTACTCACCCCAGTGTCATCTAAGATATCCATGTCTTTCTTTCTTCAGTGGAAAAGAAATTAATGTTTTTGATGAAAACATTCCAGGATTTTCCTCCACATAATGGACTTCAACCGTTTCAAAATGTTCGATACCGATACCAATACATTGACTTCGATACCGGTTCCTGAACGATACCTTTTTCGATACCAATTTTATGTAACCAGTTTAAACAATATAATATTAACTACATTTTTATTTTATTTTTCAGTTTGTTGACTTTTTCACACTCATATTTTGAGTAAGCACCAATGCTAAAGTTTTCCTAATAATTTAACAACATGTGTTCTTTACTTCAATGAGCTCATTGTTTCTGCCTAAATCTTAATGCATTGTTTAACAATGAAGCTGAATGAAAATTAATTGAAATGCATTACACTGTCACCTCTGATAACAGATCATCACTCTAAATTGTAATTTAGATACTCATTAGTACCGAGGCAATTCTATTGGTACCTAAAAAGTACCGAACTCGGTACCCAGGCCTAGTAAATTATCAGTAAAAGCTTTTTTTAAAAGGTGAACTAATCCATTAATTTTGTGATGAATTTTACGTTCTAAGCTGAAGGTTTGAAGAGCATATTTATAAAAGAGAGCAGCAATCATAGGGGTCCAAGCATATTTGAAAAAGTGAAAAACATGGCAACAACTGCCAAATTTCAATGAATTGATAATGCGGATGATTTTTGGTACACTTTAAACAGATTTTGTACGCCAATTTTCATGTGAATTGCATAAATGACCTCAGAATTTGTTGCATTACTCTAGTGCAGGGGTTCCCAAACTTTTCCATTCCAGGATGCGTGTAGACCAGAATAATCTATCTCAAGACCCACCAAAATAATTTTAAAGCATGAATCTGGGGTAGGAGGCATTAATTCTCTTTAGAGAAGTTTTTTTTCCTTGTCATAGTATGACATACGTTTATTTGCAATTCAAACTTATGGTACATTATCAAAAAGTTTGAGAATTAAAATAGCAGCCTAATGGCTGTCGAAATAATGTGAAGAATAGTAGTTTTTGTCTGCTGCCTCAACTGATTTACCCAAAACAAATTTAAAGAAATGAAAATACCTTAACCGAAGTTTTGATATGCCAAAAAATTTGAATATATATTAAAAAAAAAATTAAAAAATAGATTGTGTTATTTGACAGTATGCCCTGGACCTAGAATTTCAATACTAATATTTATGCTATGAGTGTTGTTAAATTCATTGTGTTGTTCAGCGCAGAAAATGCATTCATCCTCATGCGTATACATTTTAAATACTTTTTACATATATGTTTTCCTTATTCATTGGTAAGTATCAAAATGCATGCAAGGGAACACAAAACAACGCACTCTTACGATGACCACATCTCTGAAAAACAACAGCGCTGTGTTGAACAGACTACAAAGATTAATAGATTTCCCAAAAGGATCGTATGCCTAAGTAGATCGTAGAACCATTATCATAGTCTCTACAATCAACTTAGCTCACAATGTTTCTGGCAAACGCAGCCTAGACCTGAATCAGCCTTTCGTGACATTTGAGAATTCTCCAGCGTAATGTGATCTCATACAGAATGCAGTGCAGTGACTGAGAGTTTCTTCTCGTTAATAATGCGCAACAAACTGCTTAATGAACTGAAGCTGCTCTGAGATGGCGAAAATTGTTCTCACAAGTCGCACGCACAAAACACAATAATGACAAATTTATCTAACTTTAAATCGCTCAAAGCAATATTGCGATTTCTATTTAACGTTGGTTCATTGTGCAACCTGTTTGTATGCGTCACTCATAAAAAATAAATTCAGCTGCAGCCAATTGTGCGACCCAACTTTTTCCAATCTGCGATTTGCAGTTTGAAAACCCCTGCTTTAGAGTGAAGATCGTTCATAAAAATTAAATACTGTAAGCAGAACCCATCAAGCAGACAAATCACATCAAGTAGACAAAAGAGAAGCACTGCTTTTTAAAAAGTTTTATGTTAAATTTGGCTGTAAATGTTGAAAAACAATGGGAGAATTTCATAAAATATTGAAAAATGCAAGATTGAATTATACTGGCAAAAATGGTACTTTTTAGATGGCCCTAAAAACTCCTCTCACAAAACATTTTTTTTCTAAGAAACTATATTTTTTCTATGAAAAAAGCACTGTTTACAAACCTTAAATGTTTGATTTTTTTTTCTCTTACCTGCCCAGCTAGAGATGCAGCCTGTATCGATTCCTTGAGAATGCACATTCTGACTCCGTACCAGCTCACTGACCGCCTGCAGGCTAATGGCTTTCTGTTCTCATCACTGTCCATTGGAAGCATCCTAGAGCAGGCCACGGCCATAAGTGACCAGCATGCTCTCCAAACACCAGCCCTTCACCATTCGCTTTAGAACAACTGTGCCTGATTAAGACACCTTGAAACCTTTTTGACCACTTTAATTCTGCAAAAGTAAAAGCAGATTACTTGATATGCCGCTGTTTTTGCTTACACAGCCCCAATACGATAATTCCTTGCTGAATTAGAACCATTTCCTTCAATAGGCCTATTGGTAGTCTGCCAGTAAACAGATTAAAAACACAGACAAAAAGACTAAAAGTAAGTGGAAACCAGGGGGCTGATTTTTATATTTCACTGGTATTGATTTTAGTACTCACATTTTTTGAACAACAACTCTAGAAAACATAAAAATAAGTTGATCCAGTTTGAAGCAAAGGTGGGACAACTATTTATCAGTGCCAGCAGTTGAAAATGAATAAGCATATAAAAGTTGGTCATTGCGTCAAGCCATTGTGGTTGATAAAAAGCAATAGGAGTCAAAATGTGCCATTACAAACTGAACCACCACCTAAAGAGCTCATGCCCCAAAAGCTGCACCATCTCCATCCCCTCCTTTTCCGATTCAATACAGCCCACAGGTACAATCTCCAGATGTCCGAGATCCTCGCCTATAAACTCACCAGGGCATAAGAACAATTTAACACTCTAACTTGTCAGGAAATAAGAGAAACATAAAGATAAAGAGCCCAGCGGCATATCTACGCTCCACTCCTCCAGAGCTCATCTGCACCTGAAGACCAAAAACCCTGACACCATCACCTCTATCTCTAGCTCATCAACACAAACAAAAGAGTTAGAGAACAAAGACCTGCATTCTTAGTGCTAATACCTCGACAAAGGGTACAGTTCACCGATTAATGGTCTGAAACGGCAAGGTTCAAATTAGGTAATGTCCTCACAAAACATATTAAGCAATATAGCGGGATCTACCAGTTTGTTAAGTCACACAAGAGCATGTATGTAACACGCAAAACTGAATTCCTGTGGATACATTCAACTGAGTAATCATGAGGAAAAATCAAGCCTGCAACATCACCACAGATTAGAGTGAAGAGCAAAACAAAGCATAATCAGATTTACCTCTCACAAAAAGATTATTTATTTCACTTTTGCTTCAAATAAAATTCCACTTCTAAGCCGGATGGACATACAGTATTAATTCTAAAGGTGAATTTCCCACAAAAAAAAAAAAAAGGAATAAAAGGGAGCACAAAACCAGGCATTATGTAACAGGGCAATATCTACTTAACCTTTAAAAATGACTGAAATTCTAAGCTCTCACATTTTTAAAGTTTGAAGTGTTTAAATAGGCTCTATGGTTTCATTTATTTACAGTCACACCAAAAATTATTCAGATAGATACCAGGTATTTTTTTACTAGTGAGTGCAGGACACTATAGTCTAATTATGACAAAGTATACTCCAAAATTCTTCATACAGTCAATTATTCAGACACTTTGGCCTGACTATGTTTTGCTTTTAGTTTTTGCTCAAATTGCTTTTTACACCAGAGACTGCACAAAATTAAGCTAATTGTGTACTTAAATTGAACAGATGACAGCTATTCAACTTAATTCATTTGTGAGAGTCTAACAGAAGGATGGCCAAACCCAGTGAAATGACTCAACTGAGTTTGTCATATTTTATAACCATTTTCTAAACTATAGCCAATAAACTGTGATAATGTGAGAAAAGTTGAAGGTGTCTGAATAAATTTTGGTTTGACTGTATGTGTAGATTAATTTATAATGCTGGACAAGGTTTCTTGCATAAACATTTTTGTTATAAGTTCTTTACATTGTGACTGGTTTACAATCTGATATAATCACAATGGAAGGGCCATTTATTTCAATAAATGTTTTTTTTTCTTATTTAAATATACACTTTTACAAAACACAGTTTATTTGAACTATAGGGATCCCAAATTCCAATACACAACGATTAAATACATTGTGAACAAAGATCTAGTTAGAAATAAACATCAGCCAACGCAATACAATATTTATCTACAATGAATTGTTTTGATCAATAAATTGCTAATAATTCACACACATGTGTCTCCATATCCCAATATGCCACATTGTTTGCCAAATATGAACAGCCTACAGAGTATAAGCTACATTGTCAGAAAAGAAAAAAGTATTTTTATTCATTAACAATTGATAACCTGTTACACGTCATGCCAAAGTGCCTAACGAACAATTTAAATCTGTGACCAAAGAGTGTTTGATTGTCAGGGGCATGTGGAAGACCACTGACATTGAGGAAAAAATGTACAAGGTCTGGGCCTCAGGAGACCACTTAGAAGCATTACGGAGAATCTCATCCCATAAACACTGCCAAATGCGGCTTTCCAGGGCATTGCGTCTCTCACTGGCCAGCCATACTGGGCTCGGTCCCCATGTGACTAACTGCCCAGACCACTTAAGAGCATTAAGGGAATGCATGGCTTAAAGCCATAATGACCTATTCATCAGCAATCAGTCAATAAGTTCGTAAAAAATATGGACTTCAAGGAGCCCCAGAGAAAAATGCGCATACATTACCATTCAAAAGTTTGAGGTGAGAAAATGTTTGAAAGAATTGTTCAAAAGTGACGGTAAATACGGTTTTAGACAAACTGTAAAAAAAATATTTTCAAGATTTGTAATCACAACAAAAATTTTTTTTTTCTTTTGTCAAATCAACTTAAATAATTTATTTAGTTGAGATAACTTATTATTTTGAGTTTCTTATGATTAAATTAATCTCCTTCATTGTATTAACTCACTTTTTCTAGTTCAATCAACTTCAATTTTTAAGGCAACCAGGTTACTTACTTTTTTATAAGTTAAACCAACAATATTTTTTACAGTGCACTATTGTTAAAGTTGTTGTGTGAACGCTGCTGTTCTATTGTATTTAGAGCGATTTTTGGAACAATTTCTTTATCATTATCTTAATAGTTATCATCCTTAGTGTAAATGGCCCTTAAAGGTGCAGTATGTAAGAATTACCTGGTCGAAATAGGTGCTGCAGTCAAATTCAAAATATTGGAGATCATCGTTTGTCCCGTCACCTGGTCCTCAGACTGGACAGCATTCACACGGGTTGCCAGTTTGAGCACATGCAACAGAAACGAGCGTAATGGACAATGAAAATTGGCAATGTGCAGTATCACAAAACAATAACACACATTCCAGCCTGGAAATGCACATATCTAAAATAAGGTAAAATAATGCCTAAAATGCACAGGGTAAGTTTTGTGAAAGAGGACATAAAATAAATTTGTATGCGTAAAGGTGTAAATTGCCCTTCAAGTGTAAGAAAAAAATATTTGCAGCATTTAATTGTTATTTGAAGCTGCAGCTTCATGCTATCGCAAAATAAATAAGATCTGTATTCTTCAGACTTACATTTTTCCGCGCTTATACTTTTGGCACGGTTTTTGCGCACAAATGCAGCCAAAAGTATTGCAGGCCAGTGAACAGCAATCTGCAAGCAAAAACAACAGAGGCAGGAACTGCAATAACTGCAACTTTGTAAAAAAACAAATATTGTAAAAAAAATATTGTAAAAAAACAAATTCACAATATTGTAAAAAAATAAATTGTTGTAAAATGACTTGTGTGTATACCTGATGTGTACAGTTGCATCTTTTACCTGCGCTTCCAGTTATGGCATGAGTCCACACTCACTGAGTTTTGCAAGCGCGAAGAGGAGTGGGGTTACCTTCATCATGTAGCCAATCAAATGAGCTTCACGCTGGCACTCGGTTTACTCTTATCTGATTGGTTCAATAAACACACCCGTGACCAGTACACATCTTCATCTTTTTTTGGCTCAGAAATATTCTCATTGCCGAAATGGTACTTTTAATGCACGTTAAACAAACGAACAAATAAATAAATCATGATTGCTTGATAGGCTGACGTTAGCCTAACGTTACGTTAGAGATTTTAAAGATAATGTTCAAATACATTGTTGACTTCACTTAGAACAGATGTAGACATCCTTGTTTAATTTATCCACGTTTAGTTGATGTTGTGGTCTACATTTATCTCAGTTGAAACCCCCCACACCATTACCACCATCACCAGCCTGAAGGCATGATGGATCCATGTTCTCATTCTGTTTAAGCCAAATTCTTACTCTACCATCTAATGTCTCAACAGAAATCGAGGCTCATCAGACCAGGCAACATTTTTCCAGTCTTCAACTGGCCAATTTTGGTGAGCTCTTGCAAATTGTAGCCTCTTTTTCCTATTTGTAGTGGAGATGAGTGGTACCCGGTGGGGTCTTCTGCTGTTGTAGCCCATCCGCCTCAAGGTTGTGCGTGTTGTGGCTTCACAAATGCTTTGCTGCATATAGTTTTTCTATGCATATAGTTTTTTGATAGAGTGCAAAGCATTTAAATATATTTGTTAGCCCCATCTCTTTCTTTATTTACCATAACTATATCTCTTAGGGGCTCTGTAGGTGGCAATTGACATCCAATAAAAATCTGGTTACTGAAGCGAAACCAATTGAGAGCCACTCCTCTAGAAGTATGTTTATTTTGGATATAAAATACAAAACATCTCTACATGTTTCTCCTTACAATATTTTTAAGTTGAACATAGTCAATGTCCAGTGACTCCTCATTTAGAGTCCAAGCATGGAGATGGTCAACCACTTCTATGGTCTGAAGTGTTTGGAGGAGTCTCCAGTTGTTTTTTTTCTTAAGCCAAGCTTTTTTAAAGATGTGGTTTTGAGTCGGGGCGGAAAGAAAGACTCTTTAATGTGCTTTTTTTGGGGGGTTGCGTTAGTGTAAAGCACAGGCTGCTGGCTCGGCTTTGGCTTCACTGAGCCGGTAACCAGTACATGAGCCTCTTGTCCTCACCTCAGCCTTCTGAAAGCTGTCTGTCTCCTGCTCACACTCTAGAGGTGAAAAAGACACGGAGGGTTTGAACACAAGCACACGCTCTATTGCCTCTGCCAAGGGTCTTTCTGGGACAAATTATTGATGAAATATAATGCCTTCAATTATTTATCTTTTCACTAACAGCATTAGTCAACTCATTCCATTCAAACAAAGTAATTTGTTGACAATTGATCCTTATTGGGAAAGAGCATTACACTTCTACACATTGCTCATCCGGCTCAGTTTGTGCTGCAGATATAAATGAGACTTTAGATCATTTGTTTACAGAAATTATTGTATGCATTATTAGGCATGATAATGACTGCTACTTTCTGCGTAATTGTTGCTTAGTTATATAGCTTTGCCAAATCAGCTTTCACAATAACTGTTTGGTAGTATAGTGTTTGTCCTGGTAAACCATACATTATGGGGACTAAATATCCCCACAAAGATGGCAATATGCGAAATCCTTGTCCTTGTGGGAACATGAGGCGAAATGGTTTATGAATTATACTAAGTGATGTTTTTTGATAATGTAAAAATGCAGAAAGTTTTTTGTGATGGGTAGGTTTAGGGGTATAGGGTTTTTGTAAGGGTCTAGAATATGCAGTTTGTACAGTATAAAAATCATTATGTCTATGGAAAGTCCCCATAAAACATGAAAATGTGTGTGTGTCTCTAATAATACTACTAATGATGTCCTACAACAACTGCAGTAAATATTATGTTTTGTAAACCATTGTTTTATGGTGATATTTCCTTTGGGCCAAACCAGCAACTGTTTTTTCCTTTTTTTCAGTCAGTTAGTCCATAAAAATAACTACCACTTCATTGTCAGTGTCTTTAAGATATTGAGACAAGCCATGTATTGAGTGAATGCATCTCGATATCGGCTCATGTGCCAAACTGAATAATTTCCTTCCAGGACCTTTTAAATAGGGAAAAAAGGGGGTGTAGATGGAGAATGATGGGGAAAAGAAGCAGGCCGTAGAAAAGCCGTCTACATTTTGTTTACTTCTGGAGCTCATTGCAAATATCGAGCAGGATCGACAACTTCTCCTCTTTTCCTTAAAGGATGTAAACATTTGTAAATTCGGCTCACATGTGTCGAGGTGGATCAGTTTCCCCCGTCCACAGGGGTTTATTGAGTGTGCTATTGTTGATCTGCGAGTAAATCCCTGCATGCCCCCTCAATGCCTGGAGCCAGCCCCCAGCCCCTGATGCTTCCTGCTGCGCCCCCTTTCTCTTCCCTCTCTCTCTCTCTCTCTCTCTCTCTCTCCATCTACCTGGCCAGAGCTCCTCTGTCTCGATGTTTCCGCCCTTTTCTTTTTCCACTTCTGACGCTATCTGTCCGGCCACTCATTAAGGTTGTATTTCCTATATCTATAGCTCTGTCCCATAGTGCGCGATAGGCATAGCACATATCATATGTGAAGGTTTTTCTAAAAGGTAGGCACCTTTATTATGTTGTCTCCTGAGATACCTTGTCTAATCACGTTCATCCTTAACAAATGCAATCCCAGAATGCATAGCAACAAAGTAAGTGTAAAAAAAAAAATCAAAGATGCCGGACAATGTGAGTCAATATAATTAAGATTTTAATAAAATCGATGTTAATAATATATTTTTAGTTTATTATTTGTAATACACTAGAAAACATTAATAAAATATTTAATAGCAAAATTGTGTGTATATTTATGAGTTATTTGGTTGTAAAATAAGTTAATTAAATATACTGTATACACTACTGTTCAAAAGATATATTATTACAATTTGAAAAAAATGTGTTAGACCCGTGTTCCTGTGATGCAAAGATGAATTTTCAGCATCATTACTCCTGTCTTCAGTGTCACCTGAGCCTTATATGCAGATTTGGTGCTCCTATTATCATCGTGCTGCTTAATATTTTTGTGGAAAAGTGTTTTTTTTTTCTTTGAATAATGGATTGTTCAGATGTATTTATTTGAAATAGAAATCTTTTGTAGCATTATAAATGTCTTTACTGTCACAATTGAATGCATCCATGCTGAATAGTTTTATTATGACATGTATATTGAAATCATCAGAGTCCCTCGTGCGATCCATATGAGGAGCATTATTGAATGACTCTCAAAGTTTCTGTCTTTATAGACTGTTCTGAATGAGTTGCTTATGATGTTCCGTTTCAGTTTGGGGGCAGTAAGGTTTTGCAATCGAGCTTATTCGTCTCAGTAGTGTTCTGTCTTTGTCTCCCCATCTTGAAGTGATCATTTCATACCGTTTGTGTGAATCTGTGAATCCCACACTGTTCTCATTGCTGCAGTATTTGGAGTTGTGATGACACAGTGCCCATGGGAACTGTGGGAAAGCTCATGCGGTGAGTATCATCACCATGATTGAAAGCTGTTACATTCGTAGCTTGCCCAACACAACTATCCATCATTTCGTCTGGTTTGGGTGGACCATATTTTACTATCTTTTGTTATTTTACCAGGTGAACTGATTTTATCTCATTTAATCGAATTTCCTTTTAAGCCAGAGTTTTCTTTATGTGCTTCACGAGACGACGTCGTTCTGCGATAAGTATAATGTCATATCGCTATCTTCCCATTACATCTTGCGTCTTCTGATCTTAATGCAAAACCCACTTGTGTTGTCATGAGCGAACGAGGCCATTTTGGTCTGGCAGTGTTCCATTAGACTTTTCCCCTCCTCTCTCCTTTGTCTTTGTCTTCTCCCATCTCTATTTGTGAGTCAAATCCCCCTCAGGTTTACCCTAGGCTTTGTTATCCTGGATACTGTGCCCTCTCCCCATATATTTCAACTAAAGGTTGGCAGAGACTCCAGTCACCCGAGGGAACTGCTGTGGCCAGTAGAGGTTCACTCTTAAAATAAAGGTTCTTTATTGCCGTTGATGGTTCAGCGAAGAAGCTTTAACATCCATGGAACCCTTTCATTACACAAATGGTTCTTTATAGGGGATAATATTAAAACATTCTTCACACTTAGAAAAACACGGTTGACAACGGTTCACTGTAAGGTTCTTTGGGGTACCAAAAATGGTTCTTCTATGGCATCACTGCGAAAACTCCTTTTAGAACCTATATTTTAAGAGTGGGACATATACCTCTTATTAGAAGGATGAAAATAAAGGAATAGTTCACACAAAAGCTTTGTGTGTGTATATATATATATATATATATCCTGGCTATTGGTGCTAAAAAAAGACATAAAAGTATTGTAAAAGTGGTCCAACCAAGTACACTATATTCCAAGTCTTCTGAAGTCATGTAAAAAACTGTATTTTACTGTATAATACTCTATTTTTCTACAAATGTAAATTTGCTAACAGCACTTTGGTATAGCATTTTATGTTTTTAAAAGTGCTTTATAAATAAATTTGAATTTGAAATAGTTATATTGATATCTAAGATGTAATATATTTTTATTAAATCTGTTTAATGAAGAGTTTACAAATCAGACTGATTCAGTTCGAGTTCAAATCAATGACTGTGTTTAACATCTCACTGGAGGTGAAGATTTTCAGTGAATAATAATTTAAATATCAGTGTGTATTTATATCAGCTATTTATGGAAGCTTGTTTCCGCCACAGAATGAAAAATAAAAAAGGTAATTGCGACTTTTTATCTCACAATTCTGACTTTT
>JAOTRC010000004.1:19036745-19053774 GCA_027497675.1 Cyprinella lutrensis
ACCCCTGCTGTAGACTGTCTGCTTAATAACTCTTTATTGTGATGCTCCCCCAACAGACAATCTACTGACTATAAGTAACTTTGCAACTACGTGACAACTTATTCTATCCCTAACCCTACCAGTCTACTAATACTCTACTAACACTCTAGTCTAGTCAGAGTTAGTAGACCTGTAGGTGCAACCTTTCTGAATGTGTTAAAGGGACCATCCAAATAAAGTGAAACCAGAAAAAAACATGTCCTGACATTGAAAGAAGTAAGCAAACCATATCTCGGGACAATAATATGTGGCCAGTTATGAACTGAAAAACCCTAAGCAACATAGAAATCACTTAACTGCCTAGCAGTCACCCAATGCAACCATTTAGCGCCAACTTACCAAGCTTTCTGAACAACACACTAGCACTGGTGGATTTCTTTTTGTAACAGAGCTTTGCGTCTGGCGTACATGCAGTCTGGTGGTTCTGATCCAGAGGTTCTGGCCCACATGCACGACCTTCAAGCAGAAGCTCTTACACTGGAGCAGGCAAGACCTAGAGCTGACGGCAAGACAAAAGGAAGAAGTGAGCAGTAAAGACAATGAACTGTGGCTGCAAATAGTAATTGGACACTTACACTACCGTTCAAAAGTATTTTTTAGTTTTTTGTAAGAAATGAATACTCTTATTTAGCAGGGATGCATTAAATTGATCAAAGACTTTCTGTTCTTTCTAATATCTATTTTAAATAATATTGTTCTTTTGAACTTTCTATTCATCAAAGAAACCTAAAAAAGCCGATCACATTTCCAACATGAAATATAAATCAGAACAGCTGTGTTCAACATTGATAAAAATATTAAAGCAGCACTAGTTTTTTCAACCTTTATAATATTTTTTTCCAAAACCCTTGAGATGTTTATTGAGCACCAAATCAGCATATTAGAATGATTTACAATGAAGACTGAAGTAATGGCTGCCAACCACAGGAATAAATTACATTTATATATTAAAATAGAAGATATAGTTCTGTTAAATCATAATAATATTTCACAATATTATTATTTTACTGTATTTTTGATCAAATAAATGCAGTGTTGGTAAGCATGAGACTTATTTCAAGAACACTAAAAACATATACCAACCCCAAACAGTTTTCACGAGTTTGCCGGCCCATTCAGTCTTAATAGTTAGTGGTAAACAAACTTGGCTTGCTGTCCTCAAAGGAGGCTCGATCCCTGAGCTTATGTGCAGAGGAAGAATGAAAGAAGTATAGGAGGAGATGGGGAGGAGGTGCAGAGACTGCTTCTTATATATGTTCATGATTGACAGGACTGAATGTTTAGCCTCCTCCTGAACCTTCTCTTGGTACTTCATTTCATTTTTAACAGTGATATTTTATAATTGCTATTACATTAATAGATTTTTAAGTGTGGCTTAGGCGTCTGCATACTTTGCTGTACAGTACACTATTCTTTCAAGCCCAAGGGTCATTACTCGTTTCTGTCCCAACCAGGGATGAAGTCTCCTCACAGAGTGTTGGACCCTGATGTTCTTGCTGTGGAGCAGGAGAACCAAAAGCTTGAGGAGGAAATCTTCAGAATCCAGATGGCAAGAGGGAGGCACAAAGGAGAAAACGGTATCTCTGTTCCTCACATAATAAAAAGAAATTAAAAAATAAAGTGATGTGAAACTTTTCATAGAAAAGTGTTCTAATTTGTATGCTTTTATGGACTAAAAGTATATTAATATTTGATGTTGTTCGAATATTTTAAACATATCTGAATACTTAAATACATTATTTGATGTTATATTGATCAGGGCTCATTGATATCCCGAGGGACCACATCCATCAAATGGCAAGCCTCCAAGCTGATATCTCCTTTCTAAAAAGTGAAATAGACAAGGGGCGAGACAGAAGACCACCCCATCCCATGTTACCTGGATCTTCTATGGCTCACTCACACTCTGCTCTGACACTGGTGGGCTGACAGTTAGCCAAAGCTTAATTCTTTGTGTTACTGACAGCTAATGTAATGTTGAGTGAATGTGATATTTACGGATCCACAGGATTCTGTCTGATACTATTTTAATGGAATGCCTATAACAGATGAATGGCTGATATTAAAAGTCTATGTTGAATTAAATAAATCTAAATAAATAAGTGAGCTGTTTTAAATGCTGTAAGTAAATTTAGGCATCACAGCAGTAAATATAGACCGAAAAATGGATATTAATTTTGAAATTTGCTAAAGATTCCATTTAGCAATGCTATTAATATTAGTGTTTTTAAAAAATTAACTTTAGGTGAGTGGTAGATGATGGCAGTATCCAATAATACAAATATTTCATATCTGCCAATAACCAATGTGGTACCAATTATTGTTCATTCCTAATGATATGAAAACATTCAAAAGTTTGGGGTCAGTAGATTTTTTTTGTTTTGTTTTTGAAAGATCTGTTATGCTTATCACGACTGCATTTATTTGATCAAAAATACAGTAAAACCAGTGAAAATATCGTAATATTGTGAAACATTTTAACATATTAGTGTAATGTACTGTATATTACATGTAGTTATTTACATGTATATTCATGCATGTTATATGTGGTTTATTCTTGTGATAGCAAAGCTGAATATCTAGTGTCACATGCTCCTTTAGAAACCATTCAAATGAACTATAATCAATGTTTACATTTTTTCTGACACCATATCTTTTTATCAATAGAAAGGTCTAAAGAATAGTATTTATTTAAAATAGAAACATTTTGTTTCCTTTAATTTTGTTATTAATTTAATCATTGCTGAAGAATTATAAAATCTTACAGGCCCAAAACTTTTAAACTGTAGTGTGTGTATATTTTGTTTTTACCAATTTGCAGAATCAGAGTTCAAAACAGCATTCATTGATGGGTTTCCATGCAACTGATCCGATGGAACCTCTTGGTCCAGCTCCTTATGATCCTGTGTAAGACAAATTTTCTCTCGGGTTACTTTTCTTTTTCTTACTTAGTCTCTATAGATGAATACATATAACACTAAATGCATTATAATATGATTTAAATCTTGCAAATGTCTTAATGTGTGTAGGGCTGGCTTTGTGATCTTCTATGACCTGGTGATAGGTTTAGAAGCTACTTTGACATCAATGCGCTTGTTGGAAGGGTTATACTGTAATGGGGAGAAGTTGGGACAGACCACCCTGATGCCGCCTGTGCAGTGCCAACCATTACTCTCTACCAAGAGTCCTGGAAACTATGCCATACTGGCTGTTAAACAGCCTGTGCCAAGGTAGTTTGGTTCAGACATAAATATGGACAGAGTGAATATATGTTTACATTATTGACTTTGTGCTTCATTTCAGGGTACAACCATCTCCAAATCTCACTTTGGTCTTGGAGATTCAGACTTCTGGAGGTCTCCAATTGTACAACTATGAAACTAAGGACTTGGTTATTTGTGGCTGGGCTAAATTTGAACTTTTTGACGAGCACAATCAGTTGCACAGCGGTCACTGGAGGCTTCCCTTCCGCTCTCTCCCAGTTCAAGCGTCCCTAAGTCCAGTTCAACTGAATTCTGTGTCACGAGTATGTTCACCAAATATGAAGAGATTGAGAGACTCATTAGATGTTAGAAGTTTTTTTTTAGTCTAGATTAAATGCCCATAAACCTCTAATTTAAATCAGACTAAACTGTTTTGTTTTTTGTTTTCTAAGCTGGGTAACATGGAACTCTGTTTTCGGGTTGCAAATGCTTGTCATGGAGATGTACAGACTCTTGCAAAGATTGACATCAACAACACCAACCAATACAAGTACCCATCAATGGTATGCAAAATGTTCATCAAGATATTTCCTACCTTTTTAATAGCAAACTTTACAAAGGTAGCCCCGCCCCTTTTCAGCGTTGCACTCGTCTTTTGACTTCCGGTCTGTATTTCCACAGCGATCTTGCATATGAATGAACTGCTCGTAAAAAAATTCCCGTTCGACATTTTTTAAGACATCTACTTTAGAATGCTTATGATGAACATTACAAAGCTCATTATAACTTTTGTTAACGTACAATAAGTAAATCCACTTCACCAGCTAACAGCAATGCCATAGAAATATAAAAAACCGGAAGTTCAAAGACAATTTTCTAAAGATGACGGCGCCCACGTTTCTCTGGTGCATAAGGTCTATACAGCAGGGGTGTTAAATTCTGCTCCTGGAGAGCCACTGTCCTGCTAAAGAGTTCAGGTCCAACTCTAATTAAACACACCTGGACAGACAATCAATGTCTTACTAGGCATACTAGAAACGTCCAGGCTGGTGTGTTGAGGCAATTTGGAGTTAACCTCTACAGGACAGTGGCTCTCCAGGACCGAGTTTGGGCCTACAGCTTAATAAATGTGTTTTGTTTAGGTGGTCCCAAACACATCTGCAATCCTGGCAATGCAAGAACCATCTCACACATTACAACCCTCAACCAATCCTTTCCCTTCATCACTGCCACAGACAGATCATGTCGAGGAGTCCAATTATATCTGAATGACTTGAATTGATTACTGTACAAATAAAGTCTGCTGTAACTTCACACAAATTTCAAATGACTATAAACAGATCACACAGATCTGTTAGGAATTACTGCATTTTTTAATGACATTTCATTTACTTGTGTACATTTGTGCTTTTTGGCATCGCGCTGATCAAGAAACAATTATGACAAAATCATCGGCACTACTTTGTTCATTCTTAAGTGAACTTTTTCCTATTGAAATTCTCGAAGTTTCACTGTTTTGGACCATAGTCTTCAACTTACCACAAGTGCAGAATGATTTGCCAGTTCTAGCCACCAGAGCCCTAGACATTGGAGACATTTAAAAGGCCATTTTTCCAACCCATACAAATGCAGCATGTCCAAGAAACCCTAGCATTTACATTGTATGTGTGCAAGTAAACTCATGAAAATAAGTCTGATGATTTAATTACTTTTTTGATTGGCATCCACTCAGTAAAATGTGATTTGCTGTTGGAAAATTGAAAGTAACAATTATGTCCATGATTGATCCGGTTTATTTTGTCTGGTTTAAGTTCTGAATGGCTGTTAGGTTAATTTAAGCTGGTGAATGAAATTTAATTGTAAACCCTTGTATGTGAAAACTAAAGTATTTATTTTGAAGAACATGAACAGCACATCCGATACCTAATAATTTAACTATTGAGGAATTTGACCAATTAATTTGATTCCATTGGAACTCTGGTTGCATTGAGCAGAACATTCTTTACAAAAGAAATGTGTGGTTGGGGGTGGCAAGGTGGAGATGGAGGAAGAGCCCACGTTCACATATGCAAATATCCTTTATTGAAAGTTTACTACAATTATACAAAAATTGGACAGAGAAAACAGTTATTTACAGAACAGACAAGTTGTTCATGAGTATGATGCAGGCATGCTCTGCTGGTTGGAAGGTAAGAGGTCAATCAGAGGAAGTCCATCACGCTGAGGTCTCCACAGAGGAAGAGTTGGCTGACTACAAGAGAAACAAAAAGGCACTAAATTGATGTTGCTCCAACCCTAAACAGTTGTCCAACCAATACATTAAACGCAAGATCAAGAATTTAACATCCTCAGACACAGGACATCACTAGTATGTGTACATGAGTAAATATGTACTCAGATGAAGTCCTGAAGTTGTCTCTTTGATAAGATTACAACTCCATTTTAGTTTTAGAAACGTCACAATTCCAATCTTGATACCACAGCCTAGCCTACCTAAAATAAATGCTCACATTTTTAAAGAAATGACAATACAAAAGATAAAAATGAGTTTCTCCAGTTGATAGTAGTATACAGGTAAGAAACAGACTACTACAGAAAATGTAATCAGTGTTCAAACACTGCAGTCTTCACAGTATTACACCTAAACAGACTCTTAATGCTACAGTAAGCAGTCAAGAGCAGAGCAAAAGATGCTAAGGAGAACTTGCATTCGTTGTGCATGTGCACAGACAAACCATTACACCGAGTAAAGAATAGATTTTTCACGTCTTAAGTATTAATGGCTTAAACTCACTTAATATAAAAATTGACAAGGCTTAAGTGTGAAAACTATCAACTTTTGATGCAGCAGTGACAGTTTCTGTCCACTGTCCAGAGCATCTTTCACACTTATGGTCAAGCCCTGTGGCCCTATTAGTGGAAACAGCAAGCCTATCAACTCGCCTCCTGCTCCATTTTCTCCTGGACTCCATTGCCGTTGTGGGCGGAGTCATCACTGCCATTAACTGAGGTCTCCTGTTTTGTCTTTTTAGCATCACTGTCCTTTTTTGGACTCTCCTCGTCTGGTTTCCTCTGTGCAGGAACAAAGCAGGACAGAACACGTACTTTATTTTTTGCGCTGAACACCTATTCTCTACATGCTACTCAAGCATACATGACCACTTCACAACCATGCCAGATCTACAATATGCCAAGCCACAATATTGAAGCAGTCACCACAGAAACACCGAGCAACACCAAATCTCATCTAGTTGGAAAATTCAGCTCATGATCCAACATGCGGAACTGCAATCAGCAAAGCAGATGCTCCTTCAAGGGCAGACTACTCATGCAATCCAGTTATTGCTAGTTTATCCACCTCTACTGCAAAAGGTTAAAGCAAATTGCAGTGGATGGATACCAACCTTTTTGCGGACAAGGTGCGAAATATCAGATGCAGATTTTGAGGAAGACGCACCATCAGCTGGCTTCACAGGAATCTGAAATAAAACAGGCAATTTAAGGGTGCACACCATATTGGTGGTTGACTGATAGATCAGCCAATATTTGACACTTAAGTTATCAGCACTGGCGAATAAGTGTCCAAATCAACTAAGAAAACCATATCTTTTTATCAAATTGCTTGCATCATAAGCATGTCCCTGGCAGTTTCTGAATAGCCCCCTATATGGTCCAATATGGGTACAGCATAGCAACAAGTATAAATAAGAGATGCACCGATGTGTCGGCCCTTGATGTTTAACAAGAAATTTGTTCAATTTAAAACCACACGAAAAGCCGATTCTGATGGTTTATTAAATGCATAAGGCAATGAGTTGCAAGTCTGTTGCATAGCCCAACTTTTTCTCTGGGTTAAAAAAAAAAAAGTGCCAAAAAAGGGAAATCTATACAAAATATAGTTTGTCATGCAGTTTGTCCATCTCAACATACTGTACAGCACGAACTACATTCACGCAGAGGTCGAGCTACTCACGGGACACTGCAATTAACAAAAGTTCATTATGCATGTGCTTTAAAGCCTTGCCCATGCACTTTTCTGAACACATTCACCCAAAGAGCGGAGGCAATTAAAAGCCTGCCAAACTGCGCCTGGTTAATGGACCAATTTATTTTTCGAGTCTTATTGCTCTAAAACACAAGGTTTACATAAACAGTTATTTGTCTAAATACCCATGCACAGGAGGTACACAAAGCATCAACACACCTGACTAGCAGTAGATGAAGATGGGCCACCATTTTCAGCTGGAAAAGCAGATGACGTGGACGCTCCTGCCTGTAACAAACAAGTTCCAAACTATACGGACACTCATAACTTCAGCTTTTATTTTACGGCATCTCCGTTTTATGTTTTTATTCCTTCATAATAAGAGCAACACTAGGGATGCATGCTATATAAGTTATATTGATTATGGGCCAAGTTAAATCATCAGTACTGGACAATGAACAATACAAGCTGATATTGAATTAAGAAATGAATCAGCCATTGAACAAAATGCATTAGGGTAATAGCATGAAGCAACTCACAAGGGTCTGATGGATTGCCTCAGAAGCCACAGCAGCCGTCCTCTGGCCCTCCTTAGCATCTTCAATCTTCTCAGTAATTTCTGGCAGTAACTGTTTCAACTCCTCAAGCTCGGCCTTCTCCTTTGTTGCCTCTGCACCTTCAGTCTTGTCTATCACTTCCTGAAGCATAGCTGGTGGAACAGGGATGTGGTAATCAATCAAGTGTACCATGCTTGTTCATGGCAACTAATGTTATCAGCAAGGAGATTATCAGTTAAAAGGAATGAAGACCAACAAAAGCCCACTGTAATAACGTCCTACCAAGACGGCTCTCGATGACTTTGATAGATTTGGAGAAGTGCTCAATGGCTTGGCTGTACTGGGCAGTGTAGCAGTAAGTTGTGCCCAACTGGTAATGAGTCTCAGCCAAAAGTCGGCTATGAGAGGGAAGGTGTTTCAGCTGCAAGGTTAAACACTCATTGAAGTCCTCCAGAGCCTGGCTGTAGTTACCTACATGAATCAAAGTGGAGACTTGGTGAACGATGAAGTGTAATTTTTCCCCATTTTAAATGGTGGCTCATGGCATCCAAAAGGGTCCTTAAATACGCCGCAACTCTCTACCTGATTCAGCTCCAACTTCTCCAAGTTTCAGGTAAATTTGTGCTGCCATTAACTGATCTTCTTTGCAGTCTTTCCTACAAAACAGAATAACCAGTGTTTTGAAAGGAGTTTGATCAAATGCAGTCGATCACTAGAGGTAAAGACATACCTTTTATAAATCACCTTTGCGACCTCAAGCATCTCCCATGCCAACTGCAGGTTGCCAACTTCATCCTCCTCACTTTCCTAAAAACACAAGGACACAAATAAGCCACTAAGTCAATGAAGGGAGGGCCAGGAAAAAAATAAGTTAAAATAAAAATAACCAACCTTATCCTTTGAGTCACCCTCGCCATCCTCATCATCGTCATCCTCCTCGTCATCTGAAACAGAAAAATACGTCACCACCACCAATGATTTAATGTGAAGCCCATCACCTTGCACACCATCAGAAGTGCTGCAGTTTAATCTAAATACTCTGTGAATTCACTAGCATTTAGAAGTAGATTCACCAGGTGAAAGAGTCGTTAAATACTAAAATCTTGTGCTCCCCGAACTACCACACTTCACTACCTCCACCATCCTCTTCCATGGGTTCTTCAGCATCTTCATTTACATTTTTCTCCTCGTCATCTTTTTCAGCCTTTTCACTGTTTGACAATGTGATGTCTTCCTTTTTAGAAGCACCTTCATCTACACCATTTGACTTAACATCCTTGTCAGCAGGTTCCTCGTTTTCAGCTGGTTTTGCCTTGTCTTCTGCTAGTTTCTCGTTTTCAGCAGGCTTTTCCTTGTCTTCTGCTAGTTTCTCATTTTCAGCAGGTTTTGCCTCGTCTTCAGCCAATTTCTCATTTTCAGCAGGCTTTGCCTTGTCTTCAGATATTTTCTCATCGTCACCAGGTTTTGCCTCGTCTTCAGCTGGTTTCTCAGATTTAGGCGACGCTGCATCCGCTTCCTTTGGCACTTCAATTTCATTCTGCTTATCTTCTTGGTTCTTCTGCTCACCTTCCCCCACCTCCATTTCCACCTCTGACTGAGTTTTGTTGTCCGCTGACATGGCATCATAAACCTGTGCTCGAAGCTCATCTCTGGTTTCCTCTGCATTATAGTACAAATTGAGTGAGATTTCTAGGTTACAGTGGATATACCTTTTGATTGGAATGATCAATTTTAATTGTGCTTTATGCTTTCAATATATGCTGGCTTGAGCAGAAAACAGACAATCCATTTGGAGGTTCTTTGTGCAGAGGTGATGTTTAGCCTCGAGCATGTATGAAAAGACAAAAACAAAGTGATCAGTTTTAACCAACACACAAAGCTCTTTAAATACAAACCATCCAAGTTGTCGGCACTTTCAATCTTAGAGTCATTCTGTTTCTCGCCCTCTTCAGAGGATTCTTCTGGGACTCCCTCTAAAGCATTACCAAGCACAGTATTCTCCATCCTAGAAAAAGTTATTAACGTTAGCACAAGTTTGTTAAAAATAATCCATTAAATGCCAATTAATTCAGATACCTGGCAAGCTCCAGAAGGGCCTTCCCACACAAGAAAAAAGCTTCTCCACATTCATCTGCAGTGTCTCCATACTTCTCAGCTCTTTATGAGGGGAGATGAAAATGAACACACCACCATAATAGTAATATTAATTGGGATATGGCATACTCTACATGGATGACAGGTTCTCCATCCATAATACAGGTTGTATCCCTATTCACTACTCACAGCATGGCACAAGCCTCCTGGAAGACACTGACTGCCGCCACAACATCACCCATCACTAAATGCCGGTTGCCTGTGCCAATCAGCTTCTTAGCTTCCTCAGTAACATCGACGGAGCTGTAAAGTTCATAAACATGTGTGTAACGAACGTCTATAACTGTAATTAGCAATTTAATAAAATGAATAATTCCAGATACAAACTCACCTGTCTGCAGCGCTCGAGGAGCAAGGTTTCACCGCCATACTGCAAAGAAAAATTTACATACAAACGAAAATAAGTCAAACAACTGTAAAGTACTGTTGCGTGTTAAGGGTATTTCTAACAGGAGAAAAACTTGAAAGTTTGCTGAGGGGGAGGATGTTTTTGAGCAGGAGCACCAAAGTAAGTTAGCGCGATGCTAAGACTAACGTTAATATTAATAGACAGTAGAGCAAAATCTACACGCGGAGATGAATGGGATTTAACTCCATTGATTAACGCAAGAATAATACCCAAAGTGTGTCATTTATGGTGTTCTTTGTGTCGTTACCGCCACCTTTTAAACTTAACGCTGGACTTCAGCGCGTGTGCAGCCATTTCATTGCCGCGCCAAACTCACTGACACCGACGGACCGTGAACAAAGCGGGACTATACTTATTAATGATGTAACTTATAAACAAGTTAAACGTTCATATTAATCCTGCTCCCGCCAACAGAAAGTAGCCAAACACAACACGGCGACGGGAATCAACGGTGATGCCATCCCGTCGCGTGCGACGATGTCCGGGTGCGGGAGAAAAGCGAATTGAAGCACGAGCGCGAGACATTTTTCCTGACAAGGACGGAGCTGCTGCAGCTTTGTTATAAAACGAAACCAGCCAAAATCTCTTACTTTGACTTCCTTTAACTTATCTGTTTACTTTCCTGGTTTGAGAAAGCATTCAATTTAAACATGATAGTTTACCTTTCGGCAGTTGAAGCAGATGCTGTTTCCTCGGGCATCTTAATGCGTTAAATAAACTACGCTGCAATGTACTATTGGGTGATGTATGTGAAGATGGCAGGTTTGTGAAGCTGCTCCTGAATTAGCCTTTGTTGGCGCCTTTAAATACGGATACAAGCCGTACTTCCGCTGAACTACGACCCTCCTGTCACAAAAACGCGGGAGAAATCATTTAAAGGGCAAGTAACGTCGTTAACCACTGCCGCTGCAGCTACACGACAAGAGGAATAAAGTCTATTTTTGTACAGATTTTGTGTTATATTTCGCAGTTAAGGTCAGCTTGAAATTAAAATAGACTCTGTTCACTTTTTTAAAGCACGTGGTGTTTTTGTGAATGAAATATAAGTTATAATATATTTTATTAGCTGCATTATATATATATTCCATTATTCTTTTCACAAATTAATATAGGATTCCTTTTAAAATGTTTTGCATTATGTCGTGGTTACACTTTATTTCAAAGTCATTTTATTGTAATGTGCCTTGGTGTCTAAATTTATTTTAATTTCCATTAATCTCAATAAAAGTATCAAATAAAGGTGGTTCATAATACTACCATGTTGTTTTTGCAATTATTTCACATAGCAGTAATGACAAAGTAATGACAAAAAAGTAATGTTTTTTTTTTCATTGTGGTAATAATAATGCTTAATTGTCATCCAAATAATGTCAAAATGAAATAAAAACCTTAAATGACTATTTAACTTTAAAGGTGCTTTTGTGTGTGTGTGTGTGTGTGTGTGTGTGTGGCCCATTATTTTTATTATGCAAAATAGCAATTTGTTGTTTAATTTTTTAGGGGTAATAATCAAGACATGTTTTTGACAGGTTTCATAAAATTGACCTGTGAATACACCGAAAATAAGCTCTTGTTCATAAATGTCTATTTCATACTTGGCAAAAATAAACAAACACATATTTCAATATGTAACAAAAACATTTATTGTGTTTATATGTACACAGGGTAATGAATGGACATTAGTATCAAGGCACAGAATCTTGCAGAAGTGTGCGTTAATAGGGGTCATTAAAAGGGTAGTGAGGATGTCCTGCGTCTCGGGGCACAGACTTACCATCAACCTACAAAAAGTAAAAAGACAAAAACACTCAATTCAATTTCAAAACAGATGCAAAACATACTGTACATAGTGTTGGAGTGCATTTGATTTGGCACAGTCTTAAATGCAGAATATTAAGCATCAAATTTACTTTTGAAGTTACCTTTTAGTTACTGTAAAAAGTAGTGCTATATTGTGGCTTTATACTAATATAACTTACAGTAATGGTTGGCACAATGTAACGCCAGCCTCTGTGCAATGCTGTCACTTGACTAATTTCCTCAGGTTCAAGAGTAAAATCAAAGACCTGTAAATTAGCAGAGCAGTGCATTGTTACAATACAAAGTTATTAAACATAGAGGTGAAAGAATCAAGAAAAACTTGCAGAAACCTGGATATTCTCTTTGATCCGAGACTGTGTAATGCTCTTTGGGATAGTCACAACTCCTCGTTGAGTTTGCCATCTGCCAAAATAACAAGGAAATGAGGAAATACTATGTAATATTCGGTCAATATGACAACTAGTACAAATGCATGAATTTACCTGATGATAATTTGTGCAGGAGTCTTGTTGTATTTTTTGGCAAGCGCAGCAATGGCTGGTTCCTCCAACAGAACAGGTTCCTCTGGATGCTTCCAGGCTCGGTCAGGAGATCCTAGCGGACTGTAGGCAGTCATCACCAATCCCCGATCCCGACAGTGAGCCAACAGCTCAACCTGGGCCAAGTATGGATGGGACTCCACCTGCAAAACTATTGTTACTCTACCAACTTATATAATAGACCAAATAAACCAGGACATCGTATTTTCTTCTGACCTGTAAAACGGTGGGTTTGATGCTTGCAACTGCTAAGATGTCATCAATCTGCCTGCTGTTGAAGTTTGAGAGCCCAATGGCCCTGACAAGCCCCTTTCCCACAAGTTTTTCCATAGCAGCCCATGTCAGCTTGTAGTCTATATCATCATACAGCAAAGTTCCATCTTCCTTCCTAGGAAAAGAGGTATCACCTCGTCTGGACAAAAATAAGAGGAACATCACACTGGCATCTGAGAATAAGCATTCTGATATTTTACATAAGAATATATTTTGAAGAATACTGTCATTCAAACACTTTCAGGTCTCATTGACTTCCATTATATTTTTTGACCATACATTACAATAGAAGTCAATAGGAACCGAAACTGGTTTCTTCAAAATACCAGCATTCTTCAAAATATCTTCTTTTGTGTTACACAGAAGAAAGAAAGTCATACAGGTTTGGAACGACATGAGGGAGTGTAAATGATGACGGAATTTTCCGTATCCCTTTAAGAGCACTTTATAGTTCATCCCCCAAAGGAGACATAGGAAAATGTCACATGTTTTTATTGCCAATAAACAAGACACCCTAGATAAGACAACAGTAGACTTTCACAGAGTCTTGCACCCTTTCAATCTACTTTATTAATATTTTTTTTATCATCTTTAATGTGTGTTTACTACATATATACACACACACACCACAACTGAGTGCTTACTGGAAGGCATATGGCCAATGGATGAGGTAGAGGTCCAGGTACTCCAGTTTCAGGTCTTTCAAGGTCTTTAACAGCGATGGCTCCACATCATCTGGATGGTGTTTGGTGTTCCACAGTTTGGAGGTCACAAATACATCCTCTCGCCTGATTCCCTTGAAAGAGAACAGAGGTTGTAAAGCACAAATGATTCCTTTATGTGTACAGTAAGTGTGGGTATGAATATGAAATATGTGTTTTCGACATAGTTGCCTTACTTTTTCAGGCCCCATCATTTCCTGGAAAGCTTCACCGATCTCTGGCTCATTCGCATAAATGGGAGCACAGTCAATGTGCCGATAGCCAGATTGCAAAGCCCAAATGACTGCCTGTTTTACCTGGAAATGACAACATATTTATACAAAATACTTATTGAAGAGGTCTACATTCCAATCAAATACAATAATTTATGTAAATGTTTATTGAATAACAATGTATACTGTAATTAAATGATACATCAATGAACTGTATATCCTGGTAAACTCGCCCTCGTCTCTGTCATGATGTTGAGCTGATGTACTAAATAAACACACTCACCTGTCCAGGTTCACTCTTCCATGTACCAAGTCCCACAAGAGGCATCTTACGCCCAGTGCTGAGGACAGCAAAGTCATTCATACTCATCCTGTGTGCCTTTAGAGAAAAGAAAACATAGACCACAATATGAACAGTGTTCAAACAGAAGAAAGGATGGAATAGACTTTAGTATATTAACTTCTTGATAAAATGTACTAGTAATTCAATCCAACCCCTAAACACTCACAGAAAGGCAGCAGAAGGCGTAGGGTGAATGAACGCTAGCTATGCAGAGCTCAAAGCTCAAAAGTCAGGATCAGAATGAAAGGAAGTGTAACATGCTGACTTATCAGCTGACTTCCACATCAGCTCTAGCAGGATATTGTAAAACACCCTGAACTGCATTTTTGGGGAAAGCATATACTTTGGGTTTACACATTTTAGAAAATTAATAATAAGAATGTGTTTGAGTCTTTGCACTTTATATAAAGGGAGGTTGAATAATGTCAATTTCATTCACCCCAGTCATTATTCTATAACAGTTTCCTCAAGATTTTCTAGTTAGTGCAGTAAATCATTAGACAAGTTGTTAACGTACCACTCTTCGACAGTAAAACTTGTGAGAATGAATACGAAGAGCACGGTGCATGTGCTGCATTTCTCTCGGCAAAATCAGGTGATCCAAAGTCCAATGTGGCTTATCATTACGAGGAATGTCAGGGAAAGTGTTTTTTTTTTTTTTTAATATTATTGGTTCAGATACTTACTGTGTATGATTATGATTAGAGAAAATGTCTCCTCTATAAAGCTATCCAGGTTGACCAATTTTTTTTTTTTGAATATTTTCTCATAACGGTGACGTTTTTACTTCCCGTTCGCTGTCATCTAAAATCGCCCGTCAAAATAAAAGTCTCCATAACAACAAACAGAAACTCTTAGAGAAAAAAATCCCATGTCATTTTAGTTATACAAAAATAAGAGGATTAATCCAAAACTCATTTAAATGTTTCTATGTGAAAGTAAATCTAAGTGAATATTTAGTTAACTACACTTTGTACTCTTCTCTTTATCTGTTATTTAGCGGATTACCCAATTTTATATCTACAAGAAAATACATATTTCATCTCCCCCTGACATTAGGTGCAGAGTGGTTATGTCCAATCTTCTCTTTGCTCAATGTGTTCAATTCAGCTATAGAATCAAATGTACCAGTAGACAATTCACCAAATTCAGAGACTGAAATCATATACAAAACCAATAATGAAAACAAATTTTCTCATACACAGTTTAAATCGTTGTCTTTATAACAGGAGGCATTGAAATGACAATACATCAAATGTTTATTTTACATGGTACAGTTATTTCCGAATGAAAAAAAAAATTCATGGCTGCCAATTTCAATTACAAGTATAAAATAGCATCAAAAACCACAGAGAACTAAATTGCCCTTGGGGGATTTACACAGAATAAGGTCAAGCTATTTACGACAGAAATTGCTCTGTTCTGCCATATAATTCAAAGCACAAAAAAAAATCTATAAAAACAGAAATAGAAATAAAAACTGAGATCACTCTTTTTCTCTTCGACTTCTCTTGTGACTCTTCTTCGACCGACTAAAACACAAAGAGATAAATGCAGCATTAAAACAAGAAAAAAACTTTAATAAGAAATAATTAAGACAACCATTTAAATTAAGCATTACCTTTCTGGGGACTTGGAGTGACTGCGATGCCGGTGACTTCTGTGGTGACCTGAAAAAAAATAGACCAATATTTCCCTAATGACCAGTTTTTCCATTTACTGTAATAATTTTAAATAGCATATTGTGGTGTCTTATTTTCTTTGTGTACTTCAAAACAGTTGACTGTACCTGGAGATTTGGAGCGATGCCTTCTGTCCCTGGATCTGCTGCGATGTCTACGGGGACTTTTGCTTTTGCTTTTACGGTGGCGGTCCCGGTCCCGATCGCGTTCACGCCTGGGTGATGGGCTGAATAAATGATATATAAAGTAATCAGACAAATGTTTATATTGTATAAATTACCTATCATAATGTGCCAAACCAATAATGAATCTAAAATACATTGCCAACATCTGAATAGTAATTCCATTGCATACCTTCGTCTTTTAGGTGATCTGCTCCGTCTAGAAAAAGACAATCAGAACACAAATTATTCAACTGTTTACCAACCTGAAATAATGATTGCATTTAATTGACAATTAGTAAAATCACTTACCTTCTGGGTGAGCGGCTGCGTCTGTAGCGTGGAGATGGAGACCTGCGTGGCCGGTCCATATCTCTGTAACTTCTTCTGTGTGGCTCTGGTGTCTGCACTCTCTCAGGCTGCAGGACACGAGAGGTTGTAGAACAATTATATTCACAAGATATAATCAGTTATTGTAAGACATTGTGGGTTCCCTTTTACCTTCTCTTCTTCATCATCCTCCTCTTCACTGGTCTCCACCTCATCCAGGTCTTCTTCCAGGGCACTAATACGAGTATCCAGTAGCTCAGCTTCCTCCAAAACCTGCCTCTTCTGTGAAGTAAAAAACAACAACAAATGAACACATTATTTTATGACATATTTGACTATTTTCGTACACTTGCTCTTAAAGGGATACTCCACTTTTTTTGGAAATCGGCTCAATTTACAACTCCCCCAGAGTTAAACAGTTGAGTTTTACCGTTTTTGAATCCATTCAGCCGATTTTCTGAAATTCAGAATAATATCACTAACCAGACAGTTTCTGGTCTCATTGACTTCCATAGTAGGAAAAATATATACTATGGAAGTCAATGAGACCAAAAACTGTCTGGTTACTGATATTGTTCTAAATATCAGAAAATCGGCTG
>JAOTRC010000004.1:19056135-19070505 GCA_027497675.1 Cyprinella lutrensis
AAAATGGAGTTTTTTTTTTTTTTTTTTTTACACTTACTCAATCAATTGTTGGGGTAGTGACGTTATAGACCCCGAAGCCCAGAAGTGTAAACAGGAAATGAAGACCATTTGAAGGTTAATAATATTTAAACTATTAAAATAAACATCAAAATGATAAACATTACAGTATTTAATCTTACCTTTTTAGCAATATAAACAACAGCATCTGCACCAAATTGCATGTTTTCTAAATAAAATCTATGTTTTTTCCCCACTCCTCAAGTTTGAGCTCCATCATATTCATACAATCTGGGCCATAAATTCATTTTCTTTGGTCATTTTAATTTTGTAGTTATAAATAACTGCGTTACTGTTGTTTGCGATGCCATATGAACAAATACAGTATGTAACGTTAACAGTAGCCCGGCACACTTATCTCACCTGTAAGTCCAAAGCATTCCTCTTTCCAGTACTTAGACTCATATATTCTTGTCCGTATAATTTTCTCGACAAGATACTGGGGATTTGTTCCATGTATACTATTGGCATCTTTTACCGTTCTATTTGCCATTGTGGCTTACAATTTTAAACGAACAAACGAATCAACGATACACTAAAATGCCATGGAGAGATTCTGACGAATGACTTCCGGGGAAAAGCGTGCGTCACATCCCTAAGGTCAAGCGATATTTTACTGTCCAATCAAAAGCTGTTCTACGTCATCTGCGCGCGAAAGAGTCGAGGAGACAGGAGTTAGCTGTTTGATTGTGTTCTCTGTCCGCTGTACTGTAAGATGCTTTTAACTTCATGCGTATTTACATTTTAATTCCCCAGTTTCAAAGTGAGACGAAGACGCAATAGTGTTTTTATTTATAAGTTTCATAAGAACGCCTGGTAACGTTATTGTTCCAAACATCAGCTGGTGAGTAAGAAAAAGGCGCTGGGGATTTAAAGTTGTGTCATGACTCATGTTACGTTAAGTTTCATGCGGAACGATTTTGCTATTTGATACCTAAAAATAAAGATGTTTTAGCAGTTTGACATGTATTCTTAACTTTTCCATATTTATTAGTTTTTTTGTTTTTTTGTTACAGCTGGGAACTTCAGTCAATTTTTTTAACGTTACGTTAGTTGGTAAAGATCCAGTAGAAAATTGGGGTAAAGTTATTCTCTTAGATCATATATCAAGCATCCGTAGGAAAATATTTCACTTTTTAAATTATTGTAGTCTATATAATAATATTTTGAAATTCTACTTGAATTGTGAAGATGATGTATGTAAGCAATCTTGATACATTGACAGACCCATTATTTATATATATATATATATATATATATACTGTATGTTTATGTATATCTTTGTTTGTATAATGAGTCAGGTTGCCATTGTTACTGTTTTGACTATAAAGTACATAATAATTTGGTCATAAACCAATGCTGTGCTTTACAGACCCAGTATCAGATCTGCACCATGAGCCGTTACATCACAAGACTGAGAATGAGAAGAACATACAAATGGAATGGTAGACCAGTCGGTGAAGACCGGAAGCTAAGAAGGCAATACTATAAGTATGTGCACTTATCACATTTTCATCAACAGACGTGCATAGATAGAACTCTAGAGATTTCTCTACTTTAAGGGAAAACTTGTAAAGTTAGGGAATTTAAGATTGTTATTTGATTTTGGGGCTGGAAAAGTAATGGAAATTGTATAGTGTATATGAAATTTATTGGTTAAAGTTCAGTTCAAAAATATCTAATTGGGTAGAAATTAGGGATGCACCGATATGGATACCGATAATTCTTTATGTTTGAAAGCCGATAACCGATATATCTGCCAAAAAACTTGAATGCAAATTTTTATGTAATTTTGAGACCCTGATTACAAAAACAAAAGTCTCACAATTAAATTCATGTGCCAATCGCACAATTATAATGATGTTCTCATTATAGTGTTGTATAGCTGATATGACAGATTTGCGGTGCACGTGTTGTACCGAACCGTATTTACATTTTTTGAAGAGATTTCAATCATATTTCAAGAAATTCAAAAACATAAACATTGCTCAACAAGTGTCTCAGCTGAAGGGAATAATACATTATTTATTGGCTTTAATATATCGGCCACATTTTTTTACCAGGCCAATAACGATAACATTAAAAATGAACATATGTCGTCCGATAGCGATATGCTGGCCGATATATCGTGCATCCCTAGTAGAAATTGTTCTTTCTGAGGGCAGTCACTAAAATTTTTCCAAGTAAGCATAAGCAAAGTTATGAAAATTCATTGAAAGATGATATAATGGCAATAATGCTTGCTTTCTTTGATCCCCACACAGATCTATGTCCATTTCTGTGGATGGAAAGACTGAAGATTCAACAGTGTCTTTAGGCCAGTACATTTTGATCGAGGGTGATGATGATGACAATCCCTATGTGGCGCAACTTCTCAAACTGTACACTGATGGTAGGAGCAGGTCATGTCTTTATCCAAAATATGTATATTTGCATGCTTTCTGAGTCTGACTGATCTGTGTTGGTTGATGTTATATTTGTACCCAGATTCAGGACAGAAGAAGACTGCTGTAGTGCAGTGGTTTGTGCGCATGTGTGAAGTACCTCAGAACAAACGCAAGCTCTTGGGCAGAGATCCCCATCCACAGGAGGTATTTTTCTACCAGGACCGCTCTTGTGAAAATGAGGTGGATGGAGAGACCATTCTTGCAGCAGTACAGGTACGCATGGTATAGCTCATTATATTTTTAAACCGTGAATGTGCATCACATTAGTACAATCAGTAGGTCCTTGCATAGTTGTTTCAAATTATTTATTTTTACATTTTTATGTATTTGAATTAGTGCTGTCAAATCGATTAATATATTATATGTAAATATTTTATTTACATAATATATATTATAAATGAGCATATTAGAATGATTGTTGTGATACTTCACAATATTACTGTTTTTACTGTATTTGTTATCAAATAATTTCAGCCTTGATGAGTAGAAGGAAAAAAAAACTTAAATCTTCATTATTCCCAAAGTTTGACTGTCAGTGTATCATTATACCTACATATTTAATAAAGAAAAATTATAATAAAAATGTATATTTAATAATAATTAATGAAAACATTGATTCTAGATTGAGTATGTCCCTGCTGAGGATCCTTTCCCAGATGGCAAGAGCAAAAACACACTATTTGTCAAACACTTGTGGGACACCAAGTCTTTCAGAGATTTAAATCCTGAGCTGATGCAGCCCCATCAGAGCCCTCAATCCCCCCCACCATCTTCCCGGGCCTCTCAGGCTCGTGCTCTTCCAACCCCGGATCCAACAATAATCAAACGGGCCATGTCAAGCACCCTCACCTGTGGTAGCATGAGCACCGGCAAAATGAGCAACAGTGAGGCGGAGTCTCTTCACTCTGCCTCCAAACTCTCTGCAGCTAAAGCTCTCAGTGCAAAGAGAAGAGGCAGAGCTTCCTCTGGTCCACATGTTCGCAAGAAGCTGGACTTGCACAGTGAGTGCCATGCATCCACTTACATTATGCTTTTAATTGTTTTAACAGAACTACAATGAATAACAGTTTTTCTTTATATTGTGGTAGGTCCAAAAAAAAACATGTCCCGAGATGATGTTCTGGGGGAGATTCTGGATGAACGCACACCTACGGAGAAGATACTGACGTCTAAGTTGAACACGTCTCCAACTGGCCGCATCTCCATTTCTATTAGATTGACTCCATTTAATCAGAATGAGGAGGAGCAAGTCTCTCCTCTGTCATCACAGAGCCCTGATAAACCCAGATTGACTGCATATGACAAAGACAACGGCACTAGGTACATCTATTTAGATTTGAAATGATGTCTTGGCTCTCTTTTGATCTATCATTTTAGTGAATTATCATTTTAGTTAGAAATAAGCAAACTAATTTTGTTCTTTGTATGTTGAAGATGGTTTTAATTGTCCTATATAACTGAAAAAGTAAAGTCTATTTATAAACATGCTGCCCTCATAGTGCCTTTCTTGGGGTGCAGCCGCTTGGGGACGATTCTGAGTCACTAATAAGCACAGGCAGAACTCCCCGGAAGAGAGAGGCAACCCCCAGGAGAGCAAGTCTAAGGGCCCTGAAGTGAGTCATGTTCCTATATCCCTGCACAGAGGGGTTACAGACTCATTTTTCCTGGGGTTTGGTTGTTTTTACTAAACACTAAGGCATTATTTGGCTATTTTCATGCTTAATGTACTGTTCATTCAGACCACTGGTGGCCCCTGCTTCACTTTCTTCATGTTTTGATATGTTTGATGTGAGTGTAAAATTGATCCATAGAGTAACCGTTATGTGTTTGTCTCTGTTCAAACCAGGGCAAGAACTCCATCCAGCAGGAAAGATTCAACTGCTCTCAGAGAACCAGCACTGGCTGCTTTGTAAGTGTTGTAATTGTCTGTCATATTGAATTTAAAAACTGCGTTTGTAAAAGCTCACAAAAGCTCACTAAGATTATACAGACGGAAACATAAATAATAGTTATCGCGCAATTCTTCTGATAGGATCATTTTATTTTGAAAAATATCTCACCATTCACTGATGCGTTTAGGTCGCACACAGTCTCCATATGTTTGGTCTAAAATGCAATTGCTCTCATGTAGAAAATGTGAGTAAATGTTCTGTCATCTTTGCAGGACTGAGGTGAAGAGTGTGGAAAGTAACGTATTTTAGCAACAATGTGAAAATGAATAGAACAATAATGTCATCCTTTTTAAAAACCTCCATTTTGACAGTCTACACTACAACTCGAAAACGGCGTTTTTAAATTTATCCACTTTGGAACTTTCCAGTCGTTTTCAAAAAGTTCATTTTCATCAATAAAAACACTGTCTTAGTGTGGAATGGATGGAAGGCCAAAACTGAGAGTAAAAGATACGTTTTCATAGATTAAATTTATACATGTACACAAATTTTTCATCTAATTTTTTTTTTCTGTCGATTGTTTATTGTTTATTAGACAGTTTATTACTTTTCAATTTGCCTTTGAATTACATTTTCAACCAGCAGGGAGCAGAAAATAACAGTTAAGATTCTTATCATACAGTAAATCAATGGTGCTAAACCATAAACAGGAGGTAAGCAGACAAATTTCCTTAAGAAGAGGGAAAAAAATACTTTTCCGCTTGATTTCACCATGTTTCTTTTATATTATTTATGTTACAGTGTAAGTTAAGACTTTCCACTGCATAACTGTTACTTATGAGGCTCACAAGCTGTTGATTGGAAGTAAAATAAGAACAAATGTTTTTTTTAAACAAAAAAGCTTTTTGGATTGCACTACTTGAAAAGATATGCATTGCATTATCCGTGCTTGCGTTTTAATGTCATATCTTTCAAATGACAGAGATCTTTTGTCAAATCTGTTCCTGGGAAAAGTAATGTTTGTAAAAGGAACTACTTTTCGTTACCATTTTTTCAGTAGTAGCGCAATACACTACTTTTTACCCTAAAAAGTAGTTGCATTACACACAACACTGACTTTTAATAATGAAAATGTTTGTGAAATGTTTTGAATTGATATATTCACGGCTTAAAGGACAACTCCGTTGCTTAATGAACCGGCGTTATCCTTTAAATATACAACCATATTGGATTTCAGCCTCCAAAAAAGAAAGCCCTAAAAGTACAATGAATGTAGTAAAATGCAAGCACTGTTAATTCAATGCATAGTTTTATCAATTAGTGCAATTCAACAAGCTTTTTCGTCTCAAAAACAAATAAAGTAAAAAAACTTAATTGATGACAAGAATATAATGAAAAATCAATTTAATTCATGCACATTCTCCTGGGAAAAGATCAGTTTTGCATTGCGACCTGTAGTGAAACAGAGGCATGTTCTGTGTTTGGCTTTTAAGTTACCTATAGTGCCATTTGAACCCTTTGACTTTTCAATTTCAAAAGATTTCCTTATCAATATTTCTATTATCCAGACCAAGCTCTTATGTGATCTTACAGTAGTAAGCGAGTGAGAGATTGTGGTTAAACATGATATGCGTGCTTACACACTACTTGTCATGCTGTTGTTTTTTTTTTTAAATTTTACTCTATATTTCTTTATGTCTGTGAACAAACTGATAGAGCTGAAGAGGAACATGAAGATTCCCCCATCCAGACTGCTGCTACTCCTCGCTCTAAGAGGAAGTCTGCCCAGCTGGTGTCCTCGCGCATCAGAAAGCAGCTGTGGGTATTTTACTCGATTGACTTGAGCTGTCGGTCATTTCAAATAAAATAATTTGAATAATGCTGATTAATCAAATTAATATAAATATTTAATGATCATACATTTTCTTTCTGAGAAAAGCTGTAAAAGGTACAGGTTTACAGTTAACCGCAATCGAGTTTCTCAATCAGGCTTGAGGCCGTTCACACAGGATGCCTACTTGCATTGTGGCTATTTTTAATTACGCAATCTGGATTTTGTTTTGCATCTAACTAATCTATTGAAATAATATACATGTCAATGAAACATATTTAGGTGCCATTTGAAGTGATCATTTTAAAGGGATATGTGATTGTTTTTTTAAAGAAATCTGCTACAAAACAAGGTTGACCTGCAGTCTGATGGTGAGGATGGCAGTGATGACGATTGCTACGTACCTACTAAGATTGACTTGAAAAGTAGCAGTGATGAGGAAGAGGAGGCAAAGATTGACAGTGAAGATGAGCTCATAGTGAAGAAGCGCAGAGGCTCTCGAACACCCCGGCCTACAGAGAAAACCCGTGGCTCTGCTAGGACCCCACGTAAAACACCCAGCAAGAAGGTAAAAATTTGTTTTTGCTATACTTAGCCTTAGTCTAATGTTCCTTAACAGGACCCATGCTGCATTTCACATGAAGTTAACATTTCTTGGCAAATAATTGATCGTTTATTTAACTCCAGACTGCTCCATCCACCCCACGTACACCACGTCATGCCACTCCCAGCATACCTAGCAGGAGCGCTCCAGCCAGGAAGCCAGGGAATGTTCTGGAAGAAGCTCGAGCACGGTAGGCAACCGCACAGACAAAAGTACAACAAGGTCTATCAAAGTTTAACCAGCAGAGAGAGAGAATACAGAGTTTAAAAGTTTGGGCTCTTTCTATTCATCAAAGAATCCTGCAAAAGTCACTGCTGTTTTCAATGCCAAAAAGGACACATATTTTTTGAGCTTGTTTCAAAACAGCTTATTAGCATGATTTCTGAAAGATCATGTGACTTGAGTAATGGCTGCTAAAAATTCAGCTTTGCCATAACAGGAATATTACATTTTAAAATATATTACAATAGAGCAGTTATTTTTATATTGTAATAATATTTCACTGTTTTGAGATCAAATAAATGCAGAGACTTTTTTTCAAAAGCATTTCTTTCTTTTTTTTTTGCAATAGGTTGCATGTTTCATCTGTCCCTGAGTCTTTGCCATGTCGAGAACAGGAGTTCCAGGACATCTACAACTTTGTGGAAAGTAAAGTCATTGATGGCACTGGAGGGTAAGATTCTGTCATTAAGGTTTAACTAACTCATATTTGTAAATAATAAAAAAGGGTAATACATTTCTTTTTACTTTTGCAGGTGTATGTATATCTCAGGTGTTCCTGGTACTGGTAAAACTGCCACAGTACATGAGGTGATCCGGTCCCTTCAGCAGTCCTCTGAACAAGATGAGATCCCTCACTTCCGCTTCATTGAAATAAATGGCATGAAAATGACTGACCCGCACCAGGCTTATGTACAAATACTGCAGGTCTGTATGCTGCCTCCCCTTTCTATCATTTTAAAATTCTTTCCTCATTATTGTTATATAGTATTTTCTGTTCTGTTGTAGAAACTGACTGATCAAAAAGCAACACCTGATCATGCAGCCGCCCTACTGGAGAAACGCTTCAGTGCTCCTGCACCAAAAAAAGAGACAACTGTGCTTCTAGTAGATGAGGTAAGACTTGTTCCAGGTGACATTATTAACTGCAAACATGCCCTCTGTTTTGCTGATTCGCTGGTCTTACCTGGCCTAGATCAGTGGCTCTCAACCTTTTTGACTCGAAAAGCCCCCTGTTTTCCAATATTACATTTAAGTAATAAATATATTTATTATTATAATAAATAATAATTGTATTATCCCCCATATATAGGCTATAATATTATCACCCATATAGGCAATGATTTTTTCAGTATTTCTTCTGTAATTGACTGCTTCTTGTTTTCAAACTTTTTTTCAAACAGATTAAATTGACCACAATTCATTCTGTGATTTCAGAGTTTCAAGAGGTTATTGGGGAGGGGGGCTTTTATGCTTTTTAGAATTTTGTTTTCTTGCAGGGTCCAAAAAACAGCTTTACTACCTTAAGCTTGTATGAACTTGTATAATTTTTTGGGTTTTTTTTTTTTTTTTTTTCCCCAAGAGTAGTGCCATAAAATCTTTTTGTCAATTGTTTTCTTGGTCTTTATTTCCAGTTGTTTCCTGTCAATAATTGGTTAATTTGTACTTTGAGGAATAATATATTGCCAATCGTCTATTTGAAATAACATCTGTTTTAATCAATATCTTTCTTTTTTCCAGCTTGACCTCTTGTGGACCCGTAAACAGAATGTGATGTATAACTTGTTTGATTGGCCAACAAGGCGCAATGCTCGTCTCGTGGTTCTTACCATCGCAAACACTATGGACTTGCCTGAGAGAATCATGATTAACCGGGTTGCCAGTCGATTGGTAAGAAAGACCATTTCACAACGTTAAGATGCCATTCAATTATGATTTAAATTACGTTGGCCAATGCAAATAACAGAAATGAAACATGAATGTTGTTTAATCACTTTTAGGGACTGACAAGAATGTCCTTCCAGCCATATACCTTTAAACAGCTACAACAGATCATCACGTCAAGGCTAAATAGAGTAAAGGCTTTTGAAGAAGATGCTCTCCAGCTAGTCTCAAGAAAGGTAGGAGCACTTTCTTATAGGTTTTTGCTAAAATATCGATACATCTAACTATCGCAATATTTTTTTTCATGATAGTGTATGGTGTGATAGTGTATAATGTGAGTAAATAATAGATACACAGCCACATTTAAGTCTGAAGTCAACCAGCAGCCGCGAATGCAATGTTGAAAGTTAAATGCAATATTTTGCAAGGACCTGTATCGTGAGCCATGTATCGTAACTTGAGGTACCCTGTGATTCCCACCCCTTGTAGTTTCTGTGCTGTTCTTTGGCTATCAGGTTGTGGTAATAATCACATGTCATTCTGAATCAATGAGAGATTATTTGTGGTCTTCTAGGTGGCAGCGCTTTCAGGTGATGCACGTCGTTGCCTTGATATCTGCCGACGGGCCACAGAGATTTGTGAGCACTCTGGAAGTAGCTGTGGATTGGTTGGAATGAGTCATGTGATGGAGGCTTTGGATGAGATGTTCTCCTCTTCCTACATCGCAGCCATCAGGTAAAAAATAAAAGGGAAAGAATATGAACTTTCTACAGCCCATTGCTCCAGTTGTTTGGCGATAAATAAAAGAAACTGATTTTATTCTGCTTATTTCAATGTTGTTATTGTAGGTGTGCATCTGTTCAGGAGCAGCTTTTCCTGAGGGCTGTTATTGCAGAGTTTCGTCGACTTGGCCTGGAAGAGGCCACTTTCCAACAGGTCGCTAAACTGCTAATTTAACTCCTTTATAACAGCCCTTATTCTAAATTTGAAACTTATATGATAAGTGCAAATTCATTCGTCAAGATAATGTTTTTTTTTTTTCGCCACAGGTGTTTGTTCAGCACCAGGCACTGTGTCGGGTTGACGGTTTGCAGCCGGTGAGTGTGTCTGAAGGGCTGGCGGTCTGTCAGAGGCTGGGTTCCTGTCGCCTGCTTCTCCTGGAGGGAAGCCGTCTGGACCTGCTGCTCCGTATCAGACTCAATGTTAGTCAGGATGATGTGCTTTATGCTTTGAAGGCTGACTAAAACTCAGCCCTACTGTGACCTAGCGACCAGTGTGGATCAACCACTTGTTTGGACTTTCAGTGAGCAGATTTTGAATGAGATCTTGCCTGGTGCGTTACAGGTAAATTCTTATTAACTGAAAGTGAGCTATTGTATTAAAGGTTCAAATTAAATTATCAATTTTAATGCTTAAAATTATACATGTGTAGTTCTATAAGTACGTTTTAAATGTGCCATTTTTGTGTATTGTAATTGTGCCTTTTTGCTTTAAATCATGTCTTTCAGTTGGCTCTTTATTGTCTTTAGAGCATTTCACAAATGCTTTATTCTAAAGCAATATTTATGCATTTTAGTGTGGGAGAGTAAGAATCACACATTTCTTGTTTTGCATTTAATGACTGTCATGGTAGAATATACAATTTTCATTCAAAGCACCAAAATGTTGGATATTTGTCAGATTTTACTTGTTTGTCTTGATACAATAAAGCTGTTGACTGATCAGACCAGATAAGACATAAATTGGTTCTGTTGTAATCAATAGTACAATATTACAATAATTACAAATATAGCAAGCATAACAACTAAATGTTTATCACAAATATAGCCTAAATGTACAACACAGAAAATCTCTATATAAAGGTCACATCCTAAATTACCTACAGAAAAAACAAACTATAATACTTCTACATTACATTAGCAAGAGACTGTTGTGATAGATATGCTAAGTTTGTGTGTTCAAAATGAAACTTTGACTTTATGGCAACTTGCCATATAAACCTGGTAACATTTGTATGGTGTCCATTTAAAGACAAAAAAGGGTAATCTATCTGGAACAAACTCCACCCACAGGAATGATGATGACATCCAAATAGAAAAGTAGTCCTACAAAGTTAAAACTTAAATATGAAATATTTTACTGAAGAATCAAATGGCATGTCTAGTTTTTGTTGCTGAATTTGGTGGTTTGTGGTATGATGAAATTTCCCTCTTAATGATGGTTAAAGTTTATGCAATAAGCAGTCTCCACTTCAGACCACAGTACTTGCTCTGTATAGTGAGCACTGTCTGTTCCTTAAGGTCTCACGGGCCTCTTCTCTAATTCCACAGAAGCTGAAGTGCTTTTGAATTTGTGAGAACAGCTTTGTCCAAAACTCTCTATATACATTTCAGTGAGTTTAATTTATCAAAGATTAAACCATCACTCTACGCTTGCCGTGATCTCTATATTGGTGTACTGGCGACTGGCTGAGTGATATTCTTCAAGCTCAGACTGTTCTGCCAGAAGGAGATATGAATGGTTGAGGATATTTGTGGAGCATTCTGGGAAGGTGGTAGAACAGTTACTTGGGCAGGAGTGTAGTTTTTCATTAGTCACATGAGATAAAGCAACATCCCTGTACACATAGTCATTCCCCGTAAAGCATGGGATTTTATCCTTGTTCAAAATCACATAATCTTGAGCCATTTCCAAAACCTCTTTGAAATTCTCCCCATTTTTTTCACCAGATATGAAGCCAAGCTCAGATGGTGAAAGACAGGTAGACTTCCTCCTGGGTTTGACCGTAGCTTCCCTCTCGGGCAGAATCTCCACCACTGATGTAGCAGTGTCATCATCACATTGCTTAATGTTGAAGGTTGGCTCCTGAATTGAAGACAGTATGACAGTAATATGAGAACAACAAGTTTTCACTTGCAATTCTTCAAATTCTTCAAAAAATTATATATAAAAAATGCTGTAGTCAATTAAAAATGTTCTCAAAGTAAAAATTATCATCAAAGCTGAAAACAATTACCCATTGTGATCCACTGATATCATCCAGGAAGCTTTCCAGCACCTTGTTAAGGTTTGGGACTGATGGCCACAAGGACTTCTTGACCTTACTAAAGCAAAGAATTAACCATATATTTTATATCTTTAGATATATTATTTGTCATAGCTCAGCATGAAAGTAGTGTTCTAAAATAATCAACAGAGAATTAGATTACCGGAAGTATCTGGAGAAGAAAGAGATCAGTGCAGAAGCAATGATGAGCAGAGCCGCTGGTATACAAACAAGAAAGATCCACTCTGTGACAATAAAAGAAACGCTTTAATGAGTTTTAGAGTTGCAATGTGTTTTTTTTTCATGACCGAGTCAGAAATTTCTACCTTTGTCTAAAGGTAAGAGGACAGTGAGAGGTTTTGACCAGTCACTCCAGTCTCCACTGTACACAGATCCATTGGGTTTGGCTCGGACCTGGATGGTGTATTGGCTCCCTTGGTGCACATCCAGACAAGTGCTGGTCTTTAAACTGAGTGCTGTAAAATCCTACCACAGAATTTAGTTTCAATGTGTTATCTAGCCAGTTAACAAACCTAATTCAAAGCCATTGAATTGCCATATATGTGTTCTATCCACTTTAAATATATGAAAATCATATGATTTAAACTCACCTTCCACTCACTGTCTCCTTCACGTTGATAACGGATCTGGTACTTAAGATACTGGGAGATCTTCAAAAAAGGTGGATCCCATGTCAAACAAAGCCTTCCTTTCTCAGGCTTTCCTTTCAGACCACCTGGAGGCCTCGTCTTGACTGTAAAAAACGGCAAAGAAACCGACCAATTGGCCTTTGACTGCCATTAACATTATGATATGATGTCTATGGTAATTAAAGAAGAATTAGTAACGAAAATGAGCGTTTCGGACAACATGGTGTGGCTAACATGACTTTCAGCCATTTTTTTCACACTCACTGCTGCTGTTCATTCTGAAAGTCTCTTCATAAAAAGTCCGACCATATGGTTTCAATCCCGCACTGAGGTAAAACTGATAGACACTGGATTCCTGGCCATTTAGGACACACTGGTGGACAGTGTTGTTGTCTTTGGAACACAACTTCCAAACATCCCATGAACTTCTGAAACACAAGACAAGAAGGACTACAGTTAATGAATCAAACTAACCGCTTTCCTTTGATTTCTGTAAGAGAGGACATTAAAAATCATAACACCTGTTCATTTGCCTGTAGTGGAAGCTGTATCTGCCGTCATCATATAATTCTCCTCTCCATGTGCATAATGCTTGACTCAGATCAGGAGTGTGGCACCTCAATTCTATGTCACCTGAAAATTAGCCAGATACTGAAAGGTGATTGGACTTTTACTGTTATTTTACCTTAGAACTTTTTGGGTTTGTAATTATTAAAGGTATAGTTCAACTGAAAATTAAACTTCCTGTCATAATTTACTTGCTCTCATGTTCCAAACCTGAATGAGCTTCTTTATTCGGTAACACAAAAAGAGCTATTAAACAGAATGACAGCCACCATTCACTTTTCTTATATTGGGAAAAAAATACAATGAAAGTGAAATCCTACACATTCTGGCTGTCTCTCTTCAAAAAACATAAATGTTTTTAAAAAGATGCGAGTGTGTAAATGACGAAATAATGTTCATTTTGATGAGCTATACCTTTAAGATTTGAATTAGGAAAAGGAATTAACACTTGTATAAAGCTAAAGAGAATTTTTATTATGGATTTCATTGCCGACAGTGTCAACAAAAAAGTATGGATACTTATGTTATGCTTAAAAATATAATGTCATTGCATTATAAAACATATCAAAACATTCATTTTAAAACCAAAGTGATTCTCTTGGACCTAGACACTTTTAATGTTGGTAATTAGCCTATGACCTTGTTTTATTAATCCGAATCCACTCGCCTAAGGGTTATTAGGAACACCTGTTCAATTTCCCATTAATGCAATTATCTAATCAACCAATAACATGGCAGTTGCTTCAATGTATTTAGGGGTGTGGTCCTGGTCAAGACAATCTCCTGAACTCAAATCTGAATGTCAGAAAGAAAGGTGAGTTAAGCAATTTTGAGTGTGGCATTGTTATTGGTGCCAGATCTGAGTATTTCACATTCTCCCCAGTTACTGGGATTTTCACGCACAGCCATTTCTAAAGTTTACAAAGAATGGTGTGAAAAGGGAAAAACGTTCAGTATGTGGTAGTCCTGTGGGCAAAAATGCCTTGTTGATGCTAGAGGTCAGAGGAGAATGGGCCGACTGATTCAAGCTGACAGAAGAGCAACTTTGCAACTATGTTGAGACATTCAAGATGGTAGAGTCTGAATTGGGCATAAACAGAATGAGAACATGGATCCATCATGCTTTGTTACCACTGTGCAGGCTGCTGGTGGTGGTGTAATGGTGTAGGGGATGTTTTCTTGGCACACTTTGTGCCAATTGGGCATCATTTAAAGGTTGCAGTCTACCAGAGCACCTTTAATGGCCACCATGTACCCATCCTCTGACAGAACCTCCAGCAGCACAAAGCTCAAATCATTTCAAATTGGTTTCTTTAACATGACAATGAGTTCACTGTACTAAAATGGCCCCCACAGTCACCAGATCTCAACCCAATAGAGCATCTTTGGGAT
>JAOTRC010000004.1:19121083-19132928 GCA_027497675.1 Cyprinella lutrensis
TATGTAGTGTTAAAAAACTGAAACAGGAAGTGCTTCTGGACCAGTGTTGTTTACATCTTGTGAAATGGTCTATACACGCATGTGTGTGTATTTATAATACAAAATAATTATACACATTGCACCCACATATATTATGTAAACACAAACTTTTATTGTGTATGCGATTAATCGCGATTAATCATTTGACAGCCCTACCTAAAATGTAAATACAGTCAATCTTAAAAGTGGCTTTTCCATTCTATTTATGCTTTTACACAAAAGTTTGACTCGGGTAGATAAACAAATTAAAAAGAGTCTAGGTTCAATTTTGGCAAGAGTTACCATTTAAAGATATGTAATCAATTAACATTTTAAAAATAACAAAATGTTATATTGTATTTGAAATTGTATTGGTACTCAACACAATTACTTTTAATGTTTTTATCAAATAAATGCAATGAACAAAGAGCAGTTTTAAGTAAATAAATTCCAATAAATACAATAGCATAACATTCATTATTTATATGAAAAAGTTATTTGTTTTATAGTAAAAATATAAAAATGAGCACAAAAAAGTACAACTTTCCACATACTGGATCAGTTTTGCTCATTCAGTAGAGACATCAAACAGCCCACGCTATCGCTCCATCTTCCTACTGTACCTCAGCCGACCTCCTTCATGTTTTCAAGGTCAAGGGTCAAGTCTCCAGACTTCCTTAGATCGAGAGAGGGAGGAAACAGCTGCCGTCTTTAAGTTCTTGTTGCCTTTCATTTCTGCTCCTTAACTCTCAGCCCCCCCCAACTGGACTGACTTTTGATGGATTCATTAGCCCTTTTCAGATTCAGGGTCTAACTCTGGCAGACAGAAGCTCGGAGCAGCACCTCTCTTCTGATTAAGAGCTAAATCACGTCTCATTGCTTTCTAATTCTGCATTGCTATTCATCCGTGCAGCTTTCTCGCTCTGGCTTTTTCTTGCTCTTGTATCCGAGAACCCTCAGAGGTATTGACTCGATGTTGGGTTTTTTTTTTTAGATTTAGATCTATCTTCCAAGTCCAGCTTGTATGCTTTTAATATTTTAGCATAATATAATATATTACATTCTCATATTCGTACTTATCACAGCACAAATCAAGCCTCTCTTTGAAAACGCATTATAGCACAAATCACACGGTTACTGCCTTGCCCGACTGAGCGTAATAAGTTGTAGGTGGCAGTAATGGTGATGATGCAATATCACACCTTGCCACTCTTGATTGTGCTTTTCATTTGTCTTCTCTCTTTTATTTGTTATAGGTCAGTGCTACAGGCAGTGTTCTACGAAGTGAGATTTTGGGCTGCATCAAACTCAAAGTCGTTCTGACAGGCATGCCTGAGTTAAGACTCGGACTCAATGACAAAGTTCTGTTCGAGACCACCGGCCGTGAGTACACACAACTGAAATGCATGTAAAAATGCAGCTTAATTCACACAGACAACGATAAGTTAGCTGATTCCCGCTCTCTTGCCGTAGCAGCATTGACTCAACCAATGGCATTAGTTTGGGGCGTGGAATAAAACAGCTTTCAATCATTATTTTTACCTTCTGTTAACACAAATGGTGACCAAAATTACTCATTTCAGTTTTTATAGTAGTGCAGAAAGTGACCTAATTCCCAGGACTGATAGTCAGGCAGTCAATTGATTGTCTTTACCATTTTTTATAGTAAGTGTCTCTCTCATTTGCACTTGTAAGGTGAATTCCATTCATCTGATTCTCTTGGTTAATCTCCACCCCAGGCCTAACCCAGCGGGTGTTAGTTTCACAGTAGACCAGGATTTCCCTTGTGCATTCTGCATGTGCTCTATAAATGCAGCTATGTGTTCTTGAACATGAGCGCTTCAACAGAAAAGAAATCTTTATCATACAAAGCAATGATATTCTGTTCAATTAAAGGTACACAATGTAACTTTTGGCCCTTTAGCGGTTAAAAAACAAAACTGCATGCATTTTGCGGAAGAACTTAGTTGCTTATAAAACATTCACTTCTAGACATAATTAGTTTAGATGGAATGGATATCAAGCTGACTAGATGAAGATGATTAAAAGACGGTTCAATGCCTTTACTTGTCTGTTGAGCAATAAAAATATCATCTCTGCAACGCTTTTACAACATTTCAGTGTGCAGTTCTTGCCATCATCGAAAAATCAAGCTAATGTTGGTTCTCGTTTTCTCCATTTATTACGTGCTGTCATGTTCTTTTTTTTGCCAGCAGACTCTTTTCCAAGATTTTTTTCAAGATTTAGTGTGCTCTATGTCAACCTTTCTCACTCATTGTGACAACTAACATGTGCCACTCCCATATGCATCAAAGCAGCCAGAGCAGCTTTTCTCTATTTACGGATATGACAAAAGATGCATGGACGAGTGACACAAGTTTGCAATTTCGTGTGAAAAGTATCCCGCTCAGTGTAAATTATGATTATAAATTAATTATCAGTGTAAATAAACACTTATAACGGACTCACCATGAATCGGGTTATGATAAAAACATGCACACAATTGATTTAAATTTAGTTAATTAAAAAAAAAAATTGTTATATAGTGCCCCTTTAATTAATATCCGATGCATTTTAGATGCATTTATCAGCTAAGCTGTGCTGCAGCTTGCCAACATTTCATAAACATTTAAAGTCACATATTAGTTTTACTTCTACAGGAAGTAGTGTTTTATCAGATATGGTTTCAGGGAAGTGAAATCAATCTACTTGTTTCCTGTACACTTCCAACTATGAAGTTGCGCTGTGGCACAAACTATTGTAAACATAGCTGAAGTTAAAGGTGCCATTCTGTTCTTACAGTTTAAGGCCTAATATATGGCAAGCCATTTTGACTTTTATTCATTCCCATGATATGAATTCTTGATATAAACAATACAGTTTTCTTAAGAAGAATCTGTACTTTTATTAAAAAGAAATCGCTACTTTCTAAAAATTAATCAATACTTTTCTTAAAAAGAATCACTCATTTTCTTGAAACGATTCGTACTTTTCTTAAAAAGAATCGTTACTTTTTCTTAAAGTGAATCGATACTTTTCTAAAAATGAATCGTTACTTTTCTTAAAATGAATCGCTACTTTCCTTAATGTGAATCAATACTTTTTTTAAAGTGAGTCGCTACTTTTCTTAAAGTGAATTGCTACTTAAAAAAAATCAATACTGTTCTTAAAATGAATGACTACTTTTCTTAAAAAAAAGATTAGCTACTTTCCTTAAAGTGATCCGATACTTTTCTAAATAGTGAATCGCTAGTTTTCTTAATGTGAATCGATATGTTTCCTAAAAAGAATCAATTATTTTCTTAAAAAGAATCACTACTTTCTTAAAATGAATTGCTACTTTTCTTAAAGTGAATCGATACGTTTCCTAAAAAGAATCGAACGCAATAGCTGCAGAAATAGCCGCCACATATACCTTCAGCGTGGATGGGGATCTACCCTTATCCAAGAGCTCCTGTAGGAAGGAGAGAACCTCCGACACCCCTCAATCTTGTGGATCCAGGTTGCAAGCTGAGCATCAACCTGAGAACACTGACCACTTGGAAGCATAAAGCCGTCTAGTAGAGGGGGCGCTCTAGCTTTCGTAATCCTGTTTAACACTCTGTCAGGGTACCCGTGATGACCCACACATGCAGAGCCCAAAGCTCGGGTCGTGTGTGCCAAATCGTACCCCCAACCCTTGAGAGGATTTTAAGTCAATGGAGAAGAGTTTTCAAAATAAGAGGAAAAAGGCCTAATGTGTGTAAGTTAGTAAATGGTATCTAGGGGATACGCGCGCTGTTACAATCATTTTTGCCGTGCACACCTTTGGGCTCATGCGGGACGCGTCAAGTTTAAACAAGGCTTTGCGCTTTAACCAGCCCAGCCACAGTAACAGCTCATATTAGCCAGATAAACTTTTACTACCCTGTTAGAAAAAAATATATAGTTGGATAGTTTCATGTGGTTCTTCTCCCTCGCTGTATTAGGGGTTTGCTGTGGGGAAAAATGTGCTGGTTACGTTTGTGAGACAATCAGCTGATTACTATTATTATATTATAAGACGCTTGATCCTCACCTGATCCTCCTTATAATGGACTGTGGTACAGAAACAGTGACAATGTTACACACTCTTGGCTTTCTCTGGCTATTCTCTGCTGTCTCAGATGACAAGATGTTTGTCCCGTTCTACCCACCATAGCTTCTTCGATAGGGAGTGGGGAGCAGTGGGAACCGAACCACTAGATGTCGCTAAAAATACACACTGCACCTTTAATTTTTGATATCAACAATGATGTCATCTCTCATACTAGTTAAGACATGTATTTCTGAAATTTGAAATTTGAATTCCAACTGGTAAGAAATCAATTCTTGAATAAACAATTGAATCCATATTTCTGCGAGTGATGAGGTCATTGTTGATATCAAGAATGAACATTTTTACTAGTGGATATTTGAATCCTGATATCAACAATTGCCATTGTTACTAGTATAAATCTAATACCTGGTATCAAGAATTAGCATTTTATCTAGTGAAAATTGTATTGTTCATATCAAGAATTCATATCCCGGAGTGAATAAAAGTAAAAACGGCTTGCCATACTAAAATGAACCCATTGAATATCTCTCCTCAGCTCAGCAGAAGAATGAAAATTAAACAAGTGAAACACTGCTCTCTAGAGGCTCAACCCTGAAAATGCAGTTTTTTAATTGTCAAGGTTAAAATATAGGACATTGTCTTCTTTGTAAAAATGTTGATATGAAATGATTCTGTAATTAAAAACATTTTCATATTATTATTTATTTATTTACCAATTGTATTTAAAGGAAAAAAACATTACAAATTATATTTAGAATTATATTTTGTGTAACATTTTGATTTAATTTTGAAAAAAAAAGGTTCGTCTTTCTTTTGCTTTAATGACAACAGCTCCTAATTTGATCTTGACACATTTGTGTAAAACCTAATATTCATGTTATCCAGCATGATTTGACAATATCAAGGGTCTTGTGCTTCGATGGAAGCAAGAAAAATGTGACATTTTATACATAGTTCAATCAATGTTCTTTATCTTCTAATATAATAATATAATATATAGAACATTATTTTCAGAGCACCTTTACTGCCACGTCAAAAGATGTGTTCCTAAAAGTGTACCTCTGGTTCTGAACACCAATCACTTTCTCCGAAGCCTCTGCCTATGGACCCTGGGGAGCCAATCAGAGAGCTAAAAGAGAGCATCCTAACCCCTTCCCGACCTTTAGTCCCTGCGGTTGATGTCATCATTAGGTGCTTCAGCGGCTCCCGGCACGTCTCATCTGCGGCAGAGGACACAGACACCCAAAGCTTCTGATCTGACCTCTGAGTTCCAGCTCAAACCTCTGAGAGCTCTTTCATGTTCCACTGTAAATGTCACTCCTGGATAGAGTGGAATACATTCATAACTATAAAGAGAGGCTCACGCATACACACACACATTCCTGCTGTGAGAGTGCTGGTGAAATCCCACAGCTCTGTGGTATTAGTGAGTTTTGGGGCTCAGAGGCCCTGACTCATTAAGAAGCTCTTCTGTAGTCACTGGCTTTCTCTTTGCTGAGGTCAAACAAATAAACTACCTTCACACTTCACACTTACCTGGGTGCACAAAAGTGCTATTGTTTGCAATATCCAGGAAACACATTAGAACACTATGTGTGTGAATATGGTGCGTCCATGTGCAGCTTTCAATGTGATTATCTAACTTTGCACAAATTATAATCATCAGCAACCAGTTTTCTTATATAAGAATTCACCCTGATCTTTCTCTGACCTCTGTTTCTCTTTTTCTCAGGAGAGAAGAGCAAGTCTGTGGAGATGGAAGATGTAAAATTTCATCAGTGTGTGCGTCTCTCTCGCTTCGAGAATGACCGGACGATCTCTTTCATCCCACCAGATGGAGAATCTGAACTCATGTCTTACAGACTCAACACCACGGTCAGTCTCCGATCAATGAGTTTAGATAGATTTTGTCAAAGATAGATATTGTCATAATAATGTTTAATAATTTAGAATGCCAATGTTTATCACGTGATTAATGTATGTGTGAATGCATTATAGTTTTTTGTGCCATTGTAATGATGAGGTCTGAGAGAGCTTTAATTAAATAAAAAATCAAAGAATTCAAATATGATGAGAAAACAAGAAAGGAACTTCAAAGCAAAATCCATACAAAGAATTTGAAATTAAAAGAATTTGAACTTGAAAGAGCAAAACAAAAAACATGAAACAAAGGTTATGTTTGGAACAGCATAATACTCTTATTATTTCTGCAGGATATGCCATGTAAAGCATTGAAATTTATCTTCTACTTCAAGTGTGAGCAATAAACCGCAAGTAGTTACAATACTTTTTTTACTCATAATTTGCTCATTGTTCAAAGAGATTTTTCTGCAAAATTGCTTTCAAATGTAAACTTTTTTTAGGGCTGGGAAACGATTAATCGCGATTAATCGCATCCAAAATAAAAGTTTGTGTTTTTACATAATATATGTGTGTATGAGTAGTGTGTATAATTATTTTGTATATATAAATACACACATATGAATGTATATATTTAAGAAAAATGTGTTATTAATAAATCAAATATTTGTTTTTATGTATAATATTAATTTTGTATAAATATATATAAAGTATATACATGCAAACATTACTTAAATGTTTACATGCATGTATGTGTATTTATATATACAAAATATTTATACACACTACACACACATATAATATGTAAACACAAACTTTTATTTTGGATGCGATTAATCGCGATTAATCGTTTCCCAGCCATAATTTTTACATTTAGGTTGCTGTTATCTAACACTTAAAGTTAATTTTAAAAACAGATTTATCCTAAAGGGAGTTGAGTACCACTTGTTTACATGAATTTGTGAAATCTCTATATAAAATGAATGGGAAAATACACTATCACTGACATTTTTACACTATCATTAAAAAAGGTTGGTGTTTCAGTCGAATTTTTATTTATTTATTTTTAAAGAAAAGAAATGTATACTTTTATTCAGCAAGGGCGCATTAATTTGATCAAAAGTGACAGTAAATCCATTTACAATGTTACAAAATTAATATATTCATATAAATATTTGGTATTTAATATTTAATATTTCATATAAATGCTGTTCTTTTGAACTTTCTGTTCATTAAAGAATCCTGGAAACAAATGCACATGGTTTCCACAAAAATATTTAACAGTAACTGTTTCCAACATTAATAATAATTAAAAAAAAAATGTTTAATGAGTAAATCAGCATATTAGAATGATTTTTGAAGGATCATGTGACTGAAGACTGGAGTAATGATGCTGAAAATCCACCATTGACATCACAGGAATAAATTACATTTTAAAATAGATTAAAACATTAACAAAACAGTTGTAATAATATTGCACAATATTACTGTTTTTACTGCATAAATGCAGCCCTTTAAAAAACATATTTTTCAATGGCAGTGTATATATATTTTTTGTATGTAATACTATAACATTGTTTATATATAAGATTCGATTGCTTAAATATTTGTATATAATTGAATATGAAGTAGTTTGCATTAGATTAATTTAAGCTAAAATCACTTAATAAAATAAATCATCGATCACCGCTCAACAAGCTCAGGGCTCATGGTATAGAGACGTTAATACACATTTTTGTTAAAAAATCAATTTCTCTATGGAGATAATAAATGGGATTTTTACTTCCAGAGCCAAACAGTGTAACTTTAACAGTAGTAATTGTCATACACTTCAACACAGCTTCCAATGCCTCCAATTATGAAACCCTGTTGAAAAATTTGTCAACACATAACACACCGGGTGTAGAAATCAAACAAGGACTGCACATCCCTGTCAGACGCAGACATTCCTGTGCGCATGCATTCAATCACTCGGACATAAAAAGGGAATGACCTTTAGGCATTAAGACAGGCTGCGCATTAATATTCAGGCTTAAAAGTAAAGCTGAGTTAGTCTTTCACGCCTCCAGAAGGAAATTAGGCTGAGCTGGCAGAAGAGAAGCAAGCGATTCTCTGTATGTTCTGAGCAGAATAAAGGATGAGAGCAAGATCGATGGCTACTTTGAGAGTAAAGATACCCAGTGGGGAACAGTGGATGAGCTGGAAACCCCTCACCTCTGAGCAGGCTCCTGTCGTGGCCTCACACACACACAGCACGGACTGGTTCTGGACACGGTTCAACCAGCGCACAGTCAGACGGGTGCTGCTTATCCAGCTCACCATAGAGATGTAGCTATCTCTAGAGAGAGAGAGAGTAGAGTGCATTCAGAATCACCACTTTATCCATTATGTTGGTAACACTTTAAAATAAGGTCTAATTTCTTAACATCAGTTAATGCATTACCAGATAGGACTTTGATTCTAAAAATGTAATTGTGTTCATGAACAGTACTTTTACAGCATTTATTAACTTTAACGTTAATGTTAACTAATGCTAATGAACGGATCATAATTGTTTCACTATTCTTTTTTATGCTAATCACTTGCAAATTAAAGTTTAAATAGGATAAATGTATCTTCTCCCATAGAGGTAATGTTCCATGCATTGCTAAAATGACAATACCATATAGGTCTAAATTAATTATAAATTACAAAACTTTTAATTGAATACAATATTATGGAGCCCGGGCCTCTCAAACGGACATGGTGATGGAAAAAATATGGCAGGAAAAAATATATTTCAATGCTTTTGTGTTCACTCGTAAAGCACTCAAAAGTTTTGTGAGCTTAAAAAGTTTTTTTTAAAGAAACGCAATAGCATTGACCTTTCATTTTTCCTTCCAATTAACATTTTTTTCCTTCACTATGCTCCATACTATACAGTATTTTGAATTATAAAAAGTTTAGTTTAACTAAACTTTGATTATTTTGTGTGTGCTTCATTATACAGTAGTCAATGTTTTTTTAAAGGGATAGTATGTGAATAATACATCAGTGACATTACAACAGAATTCAAATTTTTGACCATTTTAAATTACCAAAATTACATTTTGTAAAAAAAATGTTTCCTTGAAAATTCTACATGACTTCAAATAGCATGGATGTAACTACACCCTTGCCTCGTTAAGTATACTCAGCTCTATGAATATGCTAATTCATGAATTTTACAAGGTAGTGTTTGACGTCAGAAACAGAGTTTTCAAACCGCAATTTTGAGAGTCTTTGGGTCACTGCTATTTTAAGGAAAAAATAGTGAGCAATGGTGCTGACTTATGAATTTGCACATGGTTTGTCTTAAAACATTTTAAAAACACCGTCATAGACATATAAACAACATTAAAAGCTTGATTTTCAACAAAGCTTTATGTATAGAGTGAAGATTCATTTTCCAGCAAGACAAAGACTCAAAGAAAGCACACAGCAAAAATGATGAAAAATGGCTTAAATATACAGAAGGATGGTATTCTGGAGCGGCACAGCCCGAGCCAAAGCTTGAATCCAATTGAAAATCAGCAGTAAGACCTGAAATTGCTGTCCACCGGCATTCTCCATCTAATCTGGCAGAGCAGGAGCATATTTGCTCAGAGGAATGGCCAATAATTCCACAATCTAAATGCTGAAAGTTCACACTGACAAACCTAAGATGATGGAGGCTGTACTTTTTGGACTATAGGGGTTGGGGAAAACACCAAAAGAATATTCTTAAAAAAGTAACTTACTAAAGACAACAAGTTATCACAAGAAATATAATAAAAATCTTCAGTGAGTAACATCAAACCACTCCATTAAAACCAATAATCCATTGCACGATGTTGCCTCAGGGCAACAACCCCCTTTTCTTTGGTTTGCAGTAAAGTAATTCCTTCATTATTATCACTTTTATTGCCATTTTAAATGCATTAAGCATTCAAAATGGCAATAAAAGTGTTAATATTCAAGGAATTACTTTGAATAAACTACTTTGTAACACTACATCCATTTTCAAGTCTTATTCTGGCAGTATGTGCAGATGGAGAACAATTGTTCACCCATTAAAACACATTTACATTTGTTAGAGAGTAAACTTTACATTTTAAACTTCATCATGAGGAATCTCTTAAATGTGTTTGTTGCCTAAGCAACACTGTGCGACAAAAACAGTTTTTAGCATCATGCATAAAAGATTTAGTTTAATAAATAGACAGTCAAGACACATTTTTCCATTCGTTTAAAAGGATATTAAACATGAACAGCTCTGTATCCACAGCCTGTGCACTGCATATGTTGCATGTTCGAAATTACGGACACGTTAATGAAAGATAAACTTCACCTGCTGTTCTGGGAGTCTGGAGGAATCATCTCTAATGTGTGAGCTGGACCGTATAAATTCACCACAAACAGACTGGCTGATGGGATTCTGGAACCTGCCTGTACAGAGCAATGCTTTTAACATTATCAAATTAAAGACAAAATGCTCTCGCAAACGGTGCAAACGCTTGCATTTGTGATATCTGATTCATTTTGGGGTTATTTTGTCATATAAAAGACATTAGTATGCTGCATTTTAAACTGCTTTTACCTTTGGATATGGGTAGAGGACGTTCGAAGGGTAGACCCCACCCAGGAAGTGATGTATCTCCATAAAAGGAGTGGCTGAGTTGTTAATGGACAGATACGCCAGGCGTGCACCGTCTTTGGCCCACCAGAACGCAGGATATTTCAGCAATATCTCCTCTAAAGTTAAGAGAAATGAAATTTTGATGAGGCAAATTAACCCACACACATATCATCATAGACCTACGCTTATAATCATACATCTCATTGTGTATTTATAAGGCCAAATGAGATAATAATCTCTTCATGAATATTGGAATGTCTTCAAGGGATTGTTAAAATTCACTCAAAGCACACACAGAATTGAGGTGATCCATTATGGACCGAAAGAGGGTTTTGAAGGGGACGAGTCATCCAAAATCACTGACCCTCATAAGTCCAATCAGACAGCCCATTAACCACCATTCCATTTCTGCCCGTGGCTGTCAGACGCATCGCCTTGCTAGACACATCTGGCTTGTAGTAGATGTCATTCTCAAAGATATAGACCTGTGATCAACAAAGAGACACAATAGATCAAGTCATAATCCAAGACTCTAAAAAATAAGGTTCCAAAAGGTTGGGATTCACAGTGATGCCATAGAAGAACAAAGAACCTTTCAGTGAAACATTCTAAAAATATATATTTTTCTTAGAGTGAAGAACATCTTAATAATCTAAATAACCTTTTTCCACTATAAAGAACCAATGGAAAGATTCCATGGATGTTAGAAGTTCCTCATGGAACCATTAACGCCTATAAAGATCCTTTAATTTTAAGAGTGATGATTATTACAAGGATATTTAAAAATTTAGAGGGCAGATTGCACATTAACAGCTGGAAAATATTATGAGCATTGCTAAAATGTCTACACATAAAAAATAAAGCATGTCAATAATTGACTTTAAAGTTTGACATTTCATTTTAATGATGAAATAATCAAAAAATTGCAATACATTTAATTAATATCATGACAATTAATATCAACTGATGACTTTTTTCTTGACTAGTTATTTGATTAGACTGTCAATTTATAAATAACATTTTAAATATAACAAAACAACATTCACAAAAATAAGCTTTTTGTTTAAGATGACTTAACTCTCTGAATTAAAGCTACACTGTGTGATTTTTATCCCCATCTAGCGGTGTAAAGATATATGGCCATCCAGTGAATATTAACATTGTTCCTCTCAATTTCGATTTCGTTTTAACTCCTACGGTGGCCAATGTAGTCCAAGATTAACATGGCCTCCAGTTCGACCTCGTCCATGAGT
>JAOTRC010000004.1:19180910-19191669 GCA_027497675.1 Cyprinella lutrensis
GACGAGGTCGAACTGGAAGCCATGTTAATCTTGGACTACATTGGCCACCGTAGGAGTTAAAACGAAATTGGAATTGATTGGAACAGAAACTAATATTAAAGAAATTAAAGAAATAAACAACAACAAATTACAGGTTTTCAAAAGAATAAAAATGTGGTTTCAAAGTAGATTTAAAAATGTCCAATTTTTAGAGCATTCCAAAACTTGGGCCCAGCCACAGAAAAGGTCCTATCACCCTTTGATTTGTAGCGACATTACACATTGTAAAGCAAGTGATTGGAAAATATAAGTGCCATATCAGGACAGTAGGCTATGGCATAATAAGATCACAAAGCTACTGTAAATGGTTTCATACTGATTGCAGGTCTGTATATAGTGCAGAGTACAGACGGATGCAATTTGACAGTAATTGGCAGTTATAAACACAGAGCTGCCTTGTGCCATCACTCCAGGTTCCTTTCCACTGCCACCCCGAGGAACCAATCAACACTTTCTTTAATGTGCATGAAAGAGGCTGGTCAAGGTGCTATATACAGTCTTCTGAAGATTGTGTCTTTCTGAGCACAAAATCCCAATTTGTCAGTAGTTTGGGACATGCCACACTAAACAGAAAAATGATGCATGTTTCAATGCAAGTTTATAAGATTGTAAAGTTGTTTATCATGGCTGAAAATCATTTTAGAAAAAAAAATAGTATATGGTCTGAGGTGTGAAGTGGTTTAAATAAGTTGTATTATCCCAGGGCAATGCATTGGTAGCTTAACTAACACCTAGAGACTGGTTCTTTCAAAAGATCTTTTGGCAGTGTGGGAACTTCTGCCAAACATATCTGAACAGTAGCAGAGCATCTGCTCCCAAGTCCCCACTAAAGGACTGGGGTTTTGGACTGGCGCTCTCAACCACAGCCTTTAAGGGGTAAGACGAATCTGAGGACCATAATTATTTCCAAGAAGGCTGCAGGGAGAAGGTCCTGATGCCCAAGGGGTCAGGCCAACGAGGGCAGTCTCTCCCGAAGTCTCTAACACCTCATTAGAGACTGTTATGCTAACCCCACCACTTTGTGTGTTTTGGGCGCAGCGGTCTCTGGCAAGCCCATACTGTATCTCAGGGTCCAAATGTAGGGCGTTGACCACCCCCTCCGAGGAGAGTCCCAGACCGGTCAGTTTGGCTGTTCCCGCCAGTTCCTTGCCGGTACAGCATCTTGAACTACATCGACAATTGGTTGATTCTGGCATGAAAGATGAAATAGTTGGGGTTATGGATGAACACCAAAATGAGTGTGCTTTCTCCACTACAGAGGACCACTTTTCTAGGCGTAGTTTGAGACTTATTGTTGATGCAGGCATACCTCTCATCTGAATGCATAGAGTACATCCTGTCGGCTTTGAAAAAGAATAAATCTATCAGTCACTCACTGTGAAACCGTTTCAGAGACTGTGGGGTCTGATGGCAGCAGCAGCCAACGTATTACCTTTTGGCTTGTTTTACATGAGACCCTTGCAGTGGTAGCTCAGGACGAAAGGATTTTGCACGAGGGACAACCCCTTTTGCATGTTCAGGGTCACGTGGCGAGCCTTACGTGTCCTAGTTATGTGGAAGAAGCCTTGGTTCTTGTCCCAGGATTCTGTGCTGGGGGTCATTGTCTTCGCTTAACACTTACTACTGATGGTCCAGGTCCTGGTCCTGGATCACATGGTCCTGGATCAACATTCCTGTCCCAAAATGTAGTCCTTACCCAATCCCTACCCCTAAACCTAACCCTACCCATAACTTTTTGCTAAAGTGTAATGAAAGGTTAATAACTGATGTTAAAGTACTTCACTCTGGTTCTAAGCCTAAACTTGACATAAACTGTAAACTTGTCCCTCAAATCCGATTGGTTGATTGGAAAGTTGATCGAGGATCAACAAAGATGTTGATCGAGGAACATATGGTACTTGGTGAAATCACGTTCACCGTCCTACACAACAGTTGTGACTATTCCTCTTACAGTTTAGAGAATGTTAAGTTTGTTTTTTAAAAAATGAGCCAAAGCGATTGAGCTAGTTATTGATTAATTAATTTATTTATTTATTGATTGATTGACTTATTTATACTTTGTTTGTTATATTTACAATTGCTCTTTCTGTTATTTTTATTTTTCTTATAGAATTTTAACTTAGTCCAGAAGTCCACAGAAAATATGACTTGGCCTACATAGACCTTTCTATCTTTTCACTTCACCAGATATCATGACTTTTTTTGCCTGTTTCCTCTGAACCAAATGAAAGTTTAGAACAACCATTGTTACATATCTTTTCATTCTCTGGAGATGTGAGGTTTTCTTCTCTTTGGGAGATTTACTATGATAACATCAGCACATCAACGGGTGGAAAGATCTAGTATTCCAAACAAAGACGCACATCAGTCAAGGTTGGACTGGAGCTATGACGAAACAGAGACAAATGCTTAGTTCTGTTTGTGTGTGTGTGTGTGTAGACGTCGAACCTGACACGCATACTGACAATCAGGGTGTCATCAACACTCGAGGGCCCCCTCACAGAGTAAAGCAGAGAAACACTAGATTAGATTCCATTTGTGAGAGTCTGATAAACCAGCCAACAGTCAGGAACGAGTCCATACAATATTCTGCTTATCAACAAAGCCAAAGATTAATTTAAGTCCAACACTGTGATATGGAACAAACGATCCCATTAAATGACTTGTACAGTTGTGTTTTTGCCACAGGCTCGGTTTTACAAGGTAATGGAATCAATAACTTTTAATTGTTTTGATTTTCCGCTTGATTTTACGATTTCCAATCTCATACTCTTGTTTTGGATTAAAAAAAAATGCACCAATCATTTCTCAAAACACATGTCAAATTAAAATGGTCTTGAGGTATTGGCATTCTCAATGCTTAAGTTAATAACCAAATGCTAGAATGCAAAACCTCAAGAGAGAAATATATAAATCCACAGGCATGGAATACACACACACCACAGACTGTACTGTCATGGGAATCGAGTATTAGTATGTCAACCATATTGATTACACAGCAGCAACTGTGATTGCCATAACTGGATTTTGGCAGGCAGGGGGCGATGTGAAGGATATCAAACTACCCTTAAGGGTAGTTCACAGTACTGATGAGTTAGAACAAACCAAATTGTTTCTTGCGGAAGCTCAATTGTGCTGGCATGACACACTGTAAAAATGAATATGCTTTATCTAATCAATACAATTGTGGCAACAAATTACAAGCAATATTATTAATTAAATTGAACAAATAAGAATTGAGTATTAATTAATCAAAATATTCCTTAAAAGTTAACCATTTAAAATGAGTAAAGTTTACACCAAAAAATTAAACAAAAATACCTGAATAACAGACAACAGACGTCAAAGATTATTTTATATTATCTTTATTTTATATTGCCAACATTGAAGACACCTGATCTTAACAAATCATTGTTAACCGTCATTTTAAAACAAACTTAAAACAAACACTGAGCACCATAATGGTGACTTAAACATACTTAAAAAAAAAAGTTTTACTCATTTTAAATGGTTAACTTTTAATGAATTCATTTGATTAATTTTTACTCAATTCTATTATTAAATTTAATTAATAATATTGCTTGTAATCTGTTGCTTGTAATCAATTTTTTTTTCATTAGATAAAGTGCATTCATTTTTACATGAACCTCACAAGAATTGGGTTTGGACTGACATGAGGGTGAATGACAGAATTTGAATTTTTGGGTGAACTATCCTTTAATATCTGTCAAATTAATCCATGATTTAACAAAGTGCTTTTGTTTATAATCATGCTTGATGATAGCAATTTGATAAATATCGTGTAAAGCATTGTGTTACATTTGGAAATTAAAGTTGTTGAATACATCTAATGGTATAATGGGGGTCAAGGAACTAAACCTGCCCAAGTCATTGTAAGGGAAACTAAAAATAAACACCTCACCTCTCGTTTGAACTCATCTCAGGTGTCCAAAGTAAACATATGAGAAGTGCAAAATGAGCTGCCTCGGGAAATCAAAATAATTATGCATATAAAAAAATAGCTCGGCCAAGCCACTGCAGTGTTGAACACCATCAGTTTTTCAACCACTGTCGGTGGAATGTTGGCTTGTGTAAAGCCTCTGAAAATAAACTTAAATAAAACCACTATTTGACAGAAGTGTGAGAGTTTGTGCTCTCTAAGACTTCATTTCCTCTCCTTTGGGCATCCTAATCACAGGCCAAGCTCTTTTCAGAAACCATCTCTTGACTTGATATTCATCCTGAATAAATGTTGGTCTTTTTTTATCACATCTGATATGCACATTGAGTGCAAGTCTATGCCAAAGATGAAAGGGACTTCAAACACTTCCTGAATGGATACACAAACAAGAATTATTTCATCATCGACATATTTTGCAGTTCAAATATCTCTGATTGCTAGAATTTTTTCCTATTCTTTATTTCTGTGTAACTGATGGCACACAGGCTGCTGCGGGTTATTCCCAGGCTTTTACAATGTCATGACCAAAACAAATTACGATTAAGTGTTTAAGAGCCTGCCGAGTGAGAGCTGAATGGATGGATTCTTATTTAACCAGTGATGGAGAAATAATGGTGCCTGGTGCCTTCAAGGTCTCAATCAAATGATGACATGTCTGCTTAGGCTATATGAACGTGTAAGAAAAGCCATCCATTAGTTTAACTGGGAAAAGTGTTCATATGGGAAGCAGTCGTTGTCCACAGGCTAATCTCTTGGAATGTTAATGAAGTAAGGCTAAACATTTGAAGGAAAAAATGTTTGTGAGCAAGCATTCACATAATTCATGCCTGAAGATATTCAGCTTACATGAGTTATTTCGTCTCTCTGTAAGAAAATAGAGACAGATAATTCACATTCAAAATATTTTTTTAAAATCTTTTCTTTAAGTGTTGTTACTATATGAGTATTTTTGATTGATCACTTTAGCTCAACTGATAGGCTCTATATATGATACACCATACTCTTATCAGAATACCATGCATGGCAGATTTGTGCTGCCTGGTCAGAGGGTGGTTGCTACATTGGGGAAACCTTGTAATGAGACCTTGAACCTTATTCAATGCGCTGAAGAGGCAGATCAAGTGGGCTTGGTCTTATTTTATAGCAGCTAAGCCCTGCTACATGGTCACATCAAGGCCTGGAACAAGTATGTGAATCCAAGATTTAGCCTACAATAGGACTTTTGCCACTGTGAGATTTCCACGAACACTTGTTTTGTCAATTTATCTCTCCAATTCTCATAAAATAAATTAAATTACTATATCTCTCACATTCTCTTAAAATAAATTAAATTACTATTTAAAAAAAAAATCTATATTCAATTTGAATTTAGGGTTAGTTTTTTTATACCATGATAGTTATAGTTTTTTGTGTCTTACTTGGTTTGTGTTTTCAGGGATTTCAAAGTAAATGTAAAATTTTTCAAAATTAACCGAGTAGAATTAAATCGGGTTATTACATGCATCTCTGGAATGCTGTCAGAATTTTTTAGTAGCTAAAAATAATTTATTTATTGTAATATAATACAATAATTTCAACTTGATCAACATGTCTAATTTTGGAGCTGTTATTTTAGTGTAGTTTTTTTTTATTTAACATTAAAAAACAACAATCTATACTAAAATAATGGCTCTAAAATGAGGTTAAATCAAATAATAATCATCATCAATTACTTTTAATTATATACTGTATGTATTGTGGGTCAGTAACATTTTTTTTTTCTTCAAAGTGTTACCAAGTGTGGATTTATTTGAATAAAGATTAAAAAGAAAGTAGTAACATAAAATTGTATAACTTATATATTTAAATATATTTTCAAATGTAATTTATTCATGTGATGGCAAACTGAATTATCAGCAGCCATTACTGAAAAACAAATATGTATATATTTACGGGAGATTGTGTTCTAGTGACTTTGCAAATATATAAAGTGTTCTGGTGACTTTTTGCAAATACTGTATATATTAAAAAAATCATGCAACAAATCATATAAATATGCAGTATACATCCTAAAATCATTGTCTTATAGGCGAATGCTTGTTAGCACCAATAATGACATTTTGACTGAAAGATAAAATCCCTGAAAGACAAACAAGCTTATTTGTGTGGAACTGATCCATCCAAGAAACAGGTTTTGGCTGCACTCAAGTTCTCCTCACACAGATCTGTCAGCACACAAAGGTCAAGAGAGGAGATTTCCTCAATGGTTAAAGAGAAACATTTCCTGAGTGTATTTCTATGACAAACTTTACACTTTTCAATATTACTTTGTAATTGAGACATATTCAGTTCTGACAGTTATTTGATTCTTTTGCTATTATTGACAGCACAATCCAATTGATTCATTTTAATATGCATATGGTTAGTTCTTAATATTTTTTTCCTTATTGAAATCAGATACAGTGTCATAAATGTCACAATGGCATCAATTCTTTCACCATAGATAAGAGCATGCCTTGTCGCACCTGTCAACAATCCAGTCATGACCAGAATGTTTTGGGCTTCGTAACGGTGAAACAAGATAGACCCATGTGTAAGAACATGTTCAAAGCACGTACTTTGGTCTTAGATTTCAAACATTTGGCAGTACCCCAGTGCGTGAAACCTGGTAAAGTTGTGTCGGTCAGAGCTGCTAGGAGCACAGTAAACTTCCATGTGCCACTTGGGACAGGGAGGGCAACATTTTTCCTATCCCAACTCCGAGAACACTCTCATTTCATTTCTGCCATTCCCTCTCTATTCATTTCATCACCTTGTGGCAAATAGACCGTCCCCCAGGTGGCTGTTTCCATGTTGTAAATGTTTTGTTATCCAGCTTCCGCAAACATTAAGTGGAATTGCTGGTGCAAATTGCTCCACTCGTTGATTTATGTTCTATTTGGCTGGCTGGAACAGTTCAGGGTTTGACGTGCCGAGAGCATCTGGTGCCACAGGTTAATTGAGGGCGATTGATTAATAGCTTTGTTTGAAGTAAAAACACGAGACAGAAGGGTTTGTGTTACAGGCAAAATGTTCTGCTGGGGTAGAAGCCATCAACAGCCTGGGGGGAGAGGAAGCCACAGTCGTAACAAATGTTAGGGGAAGGCAGTGGTGAGGTTGGTGAGCATAGCCTGAGGTATGAGATACAGGTGAGAAGCTCCAGGCCAAATGTTGGAAGCTAGTGCGTGAGCTGCGGAGGAAAAAGCAATATTGACTCGAAGGCTGATTCATATAAAGAGACTCTCTGTTTTGACTCCATGTCATTATTATCTCATGAAACAGTTCTGGCAGAGCATATGCTTTCAAACTAGTTTTCAGGGATTTGACACAGTTAAGGTATTTAGAGTGTTTTTGAATGATTGGTATGTAGTAGGAAAGTTTGACTTATTCAAATAAGGGGTATTTACAGTACTTGGCCACTGCACGCATTTTAATAATCAGCTGTCCATCATAAAACAACCAAATTTAAATGCCCTCCAAGGCACATTTGAGACAGATTACCTGGGGGTTTGAGATTGAGCCTACAAGGTACACTCAATAAGTATTTAGACCTAAATTTAATGTTTATGTGTTTGAATTACATATAAATTTTCCATCCATTTGGATTAAAAACACAGTTTCAAAATAAACTAATAAACTAAAAAAACAACAACAAATAAACATAATGAGATGCATGTTTATCATTCATATAAATTAAACAGATATTAAACTGGTAAGATTTCTGTAGTCATTTCTGCAGTCAGTAAGTCATGTTTTAATATTATCACTCGTGAAAAATCCTCTCCTCCTTCTCACTCTCCGGAGTGATGATACTACTGTGCCGAGTCCATCAATATATATATATATATATATATATGCACCGAGTCAAAGTGAAGCTTTGTCGAAACAAACTTTAAGTTGGCTTGTGAAAGTTTGTTCCAGAAAGTTTGAAGAAGTTTAAAGTAATTGAAATTGAAATTTTAGTTTTAGACGAGTGATGATACTGCGCTGAGTCAAAGTGCTCCCAAGCACTTGCTGTGGTATTCCGTCATACAATATAGTTATCCATTTTACACGCTTAGAAAAGCTCAACGTTTTATTTTCTGTCACCAGCCTAGGTCGAGTTACACTACCTGTGTAACTGTATTTAAATAAGAAAAACGTGGAGGTGTTTGGTCGCTTCTCTGCTTGGCCCATATGAACAGGGCTATCAAAGTGTCTTGCGTGCCAGAGCAATTGAGTGCACGCACTGAGACGAGAGAGGTATGTATCAACTTGTCTTAGTAACATTTAATAAGAAAAAAACGGTGGAGTATCCCTTTAAGGGAGGCTAAGGGAGCCTATCCTACTTTTCAGAGTTGTATTGAGTGCAGCTGGGCCTAGCAAAAGTTCCTCGGTATTTTTGGTGTTTAACTGCAAGAAATTATTAGCCATCCAAATTTTCACTTCATCAAGACAAGAGAGAATGAGTTGTATAGAGAGATTGTTTTCAAATTTGATTGGAAGGTAAAGTTGTAGGTCATCGGCATAGCAGTGATGGTTTATACTATATTTCTGGAGAATGGAACCAAAGGGAAGCATAAAGAGTAAAAACAACAAAGGGCCAAGAATAGAACCCTGGGGAACACCATAAGGGACTGGTGCGGTAGGTGAAGTAAACGACTCGATATAGCAGAGGCTGTACAGAAGCATGTTTAAAAGACTCAGGAAAACTAGACAAAGAACTGTTAGTTAAAAGTGCAGGGCTAATAGTGTCTAACACCTAAGCAAATGACTAGGCAGGACATCAGATTGATGGTATGTAAATTTCATTTTAGATATTAATGCTTTTAATTGAGATTGAGAGACTGGTTTAAAACTAGTCAAATTACTAGAAGGAGAGATCAAGGGAGAAACAGTCTATAGTTTTAAAAAGAATGTTTTCTTATTTGTTGGTTTTACATATTCTCTTTTGATGTATTTATATAAATAGACAAATAAAAGGTGTGATATTATTCCATAAGTGTATGCAGTAAACACCAGACTTGCCGTATATGATTGCAATATATATCCAGAACTATTAGAATGAATTGCATCCCTTAATCCACCCTGCGGTTTCCGTTACTCTCAGAATTCACAGCATGGATTGTGGTGTCTGTAATAGTAATCCAGTTAGAATAAATAGCCCTTAAACATGGTGTTGTTCTTGGCAGGTGAGCCATCTGTACAGCTGCAGTGAATACAGGGTTTCTCTGCTTTATCACACCATCTCTCCACTCCTTCATTCTGCCAACTCAACACAGTCTCTTTCTCTCTCCCTGTCTTTCTATCCATCTGGTGCCTTCTCAGTCTGTCTGTTGCTGCCTCTCTTGCTGTCTCTCTTTCCACATGTCCTGTCTTTGCTCTAACTGCCTCTTGGTTTTCTCACTCTTTCTTTCTGCCAAGCCGCTGTCATTTCTCAACCTCCCACATCCTTCTGCTGCCCACATTTTTTACCCAGCATCATCAGTAAAGGTTTATGTGTAGATAACCCTTCCTCTCCTCCAGTGGAGTCCGATGCTAGTGCAATTAATCATACATAAGTAGGTGCCAATACTTCTGAATGCCATTTTTATGGTGCAGTGACCACATAATACGCAGGGGTGGATTGGCTTTCTTGGGTTCTTGGGTATTATGGCCATCCAGTGGTTTGGAAATATGCTTAAAGGCCTTAAATAAATAAGGAGGGTAAATTCTGTGTTAATGGTTTCACATGGTTGGGAATGGGATCACAGTTGTTTTCATCTGTATATTACTTTATATCACATTAAACTCCCAAGGCGTCCATGCAAGGTGTCCATCCCATACCCGAGGGAGAGCAGCTGAAACTGGAATAAGAATGCTTAAACGCTTAACAAGAACATGAATACTCTGCGAGCCTATAGAAGTGTCCAAAAATATTTAGAACAATATACATGATTTAGAAAGAAAGCTAAATTAAAAATGAAAACAAAAATAATTTCAGGAATAACTTTATACCAATTCAATTGACTGCATAAATGTATAAAAACCCATGTAAATCTAATATAGGCCTATTCTTCATAAAATTAAAATTCTGTTCTTATTTAAAATATGTCGTTCTGAACATTTATGACTCTCTAGCTTTAAGTCAAAAAAAGTGAGTGGTAAGTTAGTTCCAAAGTAAAAAATAGCACTATAAAATGGTTATACAAAGTAATAATAGTTTTATGTTGTTTTACATACCCCCACTCATTTTTTTTTCCATTGTATGGAAAGGCGCAGCCAGGAACTTTTTTCATGAATTGACCATTTCTGTTTCACTAAAGTCACATAGGTTGGGAATGACACAAGGTAACTGAATAATGACAACATTAATTTATTTTCCTTGTAATTACCACAATATTGTATTACAGTAAAATGCCCTTTAGCTAATTTATTTAAAGGTTCCTAATTTTGTTTTGGAAGTCTCCTATAATAAGTTTACATGCATTCAAGGTCAATAAAACACTTTAAGTATTTCATAATAAACATTGCATCATCACCCCTTTTCTCACAGTGTCTGAGGCCCTGTTTACACGAGAACGCTCGCGGGTGAAAACGCAAAAATATTTTATCGGATGTGGCTTTCGTTTACATGGCGACGGCGTTTTTGAGGCTTAAAAACGCAAAAAAGTGAAACCACCCTCCAGAGTGTAAAAAGGGCCAAGAAATCGATCCAAATCGCGGGGTACGATTCGTGGTGAAGGCTTCAAGCGTGTTCCGTCTTTTCCATGGCAAAGTATT
>JAOTRC010000004.1:19239060-19250581 GCA_027497675.1 Cyprinella lutrensis
AAGCTTGATAAAAATGGTCATTTTAGAAGAAAATTTCAAATGGCATTTAGAGGTTTTTGCATCTGAACTCTTCATATCCTCTCGATTCCGTCCCAAAGTCCGGCTCTTCTGCTCCTTGCTGGGCTTTCTGTTGATAATTCATATGCAGGCTATAATTTATAACTATATACTGTTTTCCTCTCACCAGTTTCTGAGGAGCTCTGTTATCGTACTAGCCCTGTTTGTTTTTCCATTGAAATCTGAAGCCTACGTGTCCTCTTATTACACCAAGTCATAATTAAATGTCAAATCCAAACAATCTCAGAGTTTATTCGAGAGAACAATGTGAGGACACTACAGTATATGATGAGGAGATTAAGAAGTTTCTACATCACACAGCCACATAATGCTTTGCCAGCTGTTTGATCAAACCTCCACTGTAGGATTTGCTCTTTCCTTCTCTAGAGAGAGAGAATATTTAAGCTTTATCTGTTAAATCAGGTTTATTTTGTGACCAATGAAACAATTTTACCACACTGACAGTTTAATGAAGGTTTATCATTTATAAGGAAAAGGATATACTTTTTCTGTGGCCAATTGTTACTCTAATCAACTATATTCTTTATCATTTTTGTTTTAAATTATTATAAATGTGGCAGGAGATATTAAGGATTTTTTCCTGTCCTGATAGTCTCACAAGTGTCTTTACCTTTCTTAGGTAAATTCTTCGGTGAGGAAATAAATTTCTTGGTGAGGAATTGAAAGTTCTGAAATTCACGTAGCAACGTTTTGTAATCATGTAATCATGCAGTAAATTGATAAAAAATGACAGTAAGTACATAAGTAATATTACAAAAGATTAGACATTTGTAAGTTATTTAAAATCTTTTGTAACATCACACATAACTTTAACGCATCCTCATGTAAAAATGATTTACTGTATATGAAATTTAGAATTTCTAAATATTTGGAAATAGCTTCTTTTAAATCAACTTTTTTTTCCAAAAATCCTAAAACTTTCTTTATTTCCAGGTTTAATTTAGGTTTTGTAATGCAGATTTGTCAAACATGTCACCCCACTGTACTACCTCAGAGATGATCTTACTTATAACAGATGTAAACACCCACAACACCCTCTATTCAAGTTGGATGTTATTTGTATTATATTAATATTTTATCAAGTGTATATCAAGTGTAAACTTGTATGTGCCGGGCTGATACAGTTTGCAATGTGTGCATACTGTATGTTAAAAAACAGTGGTTTGAGAGAGGATGAAAGGTCAAGAATGGTGGGCGAAATTGTTTTTGCATGGAAACAGTCCTCAATATGTATGCACTGGAGCACAGTTGTGCAGTGGAGCATGAGAAGAAAAATAAATCATTTGGCTATGATGTGGCATTTATTTGCACATAAGTCTGATGGTTGTCGCCAGTAACAGAAAGGTAATCAGTTTCTTGGTGATACAAAGAGACAGCACTCAGATTCCCGGGGATACATCCTTGAGGACCCCTGAAGGAACGAATCTCATGAAGAAAATGCAAAGCAAACAAAATCTTGTGGATAGCATAAAAATAATTGTAGGTCTTTCCTCATATCTATGGTTACTATCTGACTTTATTCCCTAGAAGAAGAAAAAAATGTAATCAGACTGCAGTGAGGCAGAGTATTTTTGTAGGCCAAAAGGATTTTTCCAAAAAGGATTTTTTTTTTATGTTCTGAGAAAAGACTTTCTCTCAAAACTTTTTTTAGTCTCAAATATCATTATTTTTTGCTATGAAAACTTTCTCTTAAATATTTTTTTCTCTCATGAAATGCTTTTTTTGCTATAAGTGTGATAACTTTTTCCTCTCAGACACAATCTCCATATTCAGAACCGAGTGAGTATGGGTTTACCTGTTCATTGTGATGATGTTGAATGACCCCAACAACCTGGGGTACAGTAGTATTGTGTATCAGACATGGTCACCTTAAGGAATATAGTTGAATTGCATTTAAATGAGTCATCGGTGGTTCAATTATTGTGATGCATAAAAAAAATACCTTGGGTCAGTAGCGACCTTTTTTTTTTAACAAAAATTAGTTAGAAAACAGACATTTTTTATCTATTTTTTTTTCTTGTTATATTGTTTATAATGAATAGATTGAGGATGGAACACAGTAATAACTGATGTCTAACTGTAAAAGAAAATAAAAATAATAATAATGAGAGGGATAACCTAGCGCATCAGACATTTCACCAAAAACCCATTCAGTTCAACGTATTCAAGGTCATGCATTCATTTCCGGGAAAATATGTCATCCCTGCAGTATTGGTTGTACAGTACTGCGCAAAAAAAAAAAAAAAAAACAACAACAAAAAAAAAATATTGAGTTTTTCCTCACCATGACACATGCGTCGTAAATACATTTTTCATGCTGTTTCGTACACTGAAGCTAGCCATGTTGTCACAGCAGGAAAAGCTAAAGCTCAGTTTACTATCGATTACTGATATGCTACACTCCATATGACTTTCCAAGAAAGGTGAAGGAGAGGAATCACTCACAGCATGGATACAAACAAGGATCTGGTTCATTTGGTTCATTCATTAGAGTTAGTTCAAGGCCAGCTCTGAGCTGTTAATAGAGGGTATGCGCGTGACGTCACCGTTGGCAGGAGTGCCTGCAGTTACTCACAGTGAGTGGCAAAAAGACTGAGCGGCTGTATTTGTTTTCAGCATGAATGCTGAAATGAACAAACACAACACATATAAAGTTGGAAAGAGCTTTACGATTGACTGTACAACTAGATTTATAAAAAAAAAACAGAGGTATATTTTTACAGACTGCTATAGAAAGAGGAGCAAATGGATCACTGCAATTCACAGAAACAACAGTCAGCGAAAGGTGTCAATATGCTAAATTTAGGTGTAAAACCACCCATATATGTTGTATTGTTATATATATTAACAACTCATCAATTTAATATGTATCATTGCACATTGTGCATTATTGGATAAAACACTGACCAAAAAAAAAAAAAAAAACTTATATGGCTGTTTTATGGCTGGACGATATGATGATATACAGTATATAGTCTATAATATATAACAGTGATATAGTTGGATATAAGTGATCACCCAGATTTAGACCTACCTATATTGTATTTATATAAAGCGTTCACAGGCAAATTTGTGGTAACACTTTAGAATACGGTTCCTTCGTTAATGAATAACTACACAAGAACCAATGAGTAGCACAATCTAGTAACTTTTATTAACTACAAGAAACTCTGATAAATGAGTAGTAAGTAATAGTGTACAGATAAAAGTGGTACTTTACTATTAACTAATCAATAACTACTATTTTTTAATGCCTCCCAGAGAGCTGCAAAAAATTATTAACAATAGTAACTACAATTAACTAAAAAGAAACTCTGATTAATTCATTGGTATAGTGCACAGATGAAAGTGGTACTTCATACTTCTTTGGGAATTACTAATTATTTGGATCCGTATTCTAAAGTGAAGATCATTGGAACTAACTGATAATGATTCAAGTGTTACATGATCTAGGCATGATTTGCACAACAAAACACAAGTCATTTAAGCATTTGAGATTTTTGGTGAACTTTATACTTTTAGAAAATTTCTTTAGAAGTATGTAGTAACACTTGATCATTAGTTAGTTCCCATGATCTTCACTTTAGATTACGGATCCAAATAATTTAGTAATTTCCACAGAAGTATGTAGTAACACTTGAGTCATTACCAGTTTGTTCACATGATTCTTCAGTTACTAATGAAAAGCCAATAAATGTCACTCACAAGATTCGCACACACACACCTTCCCCCAAAAATTGGCCCCAGGACAAGAAAGGTCCCAACAACTGCATTTAAAAATCCATTTCTTTAAAATTATTCAGTTGATAAATAGACAGCATAGGCAAATTGTTAACAGCTTTCCCAAATCATAAGTCTGCTATTACAAATTGATAATGTAAACAACCTTGTGTACAGTCGCAGTTAGTCATTTGTCCTGCTTTAGATACTGATTAGCTGAATTATGAAAATTTTTAGTAGTTCTATGGGAAGCATTAAAAAAATAATAGCTATTTTGTAATAATTAGTAGTGAAGTACCACTTTCATCTGTGTGCTATTACTTAGGCCTAGTTCATTAATTAGTTTCTTGTTACAAAATAGTATTTACTAGATTAGTTTTGAACAACATGGTGAATGATGACAGATTTTAAATATTAAAACTATTCCATGATGTTGTGGTCTTTCACATAGTCATTTTAGTTTACAGTATGTGAAAACAAGGTAACAGAGCCAAAGAGGTCTGTCTGACCCCAGCTACTCACTCATGTGTAATTAATTATCTGCAATTCCACCAAGAGAAGGAAGCCAACTTGACAAAGGAGAAAAAATGAGAGGGGAAAGAGAAGGGGAGAAAAAGAGCTGTCGGTTAGAATGAATGACGTCTTTCTGAACTTACATCTGAACTGAATGGGAAATCTAGAATGGAGAGGTGGAGAAAGAAATAGAGGTTAGGGGTGAATGTTTGGTGGTGAGATGGCAGTTCAGTTCACATCCGTGTGCTGAGAGCCACAGGCAGAAAGATGACGCACAAAGGGAGTTTACAGAAGGAAAACTGAAGAATACTGGCGGATAATTCTTTGTTCTCAATAATTGTGATATTTTGATACTTCTCAATGAAGTGTTGATATGGTGTTCTGGATGGTTGCAATGTGGTTGTGCATTAAACACGTGACAAACGTAAAAAATAACAAGAAAAATAACCCCAAAAAAACACTTAAAAATAAGAAGAATGATTATTAAGGTAATCTATAGGCTGCCCAAAAGAACACTGCCTTTTTAATGCATTTTTAAGAAAACATTTGAGAACTTTTCAGATTTGAGAAGTTCGGATTATATGCTTTTTAAAAAGTTTAAAACAGTATTTTTCTCACATACACCCCTCAGATTACAGAGATTCGTCGGTTGTTCAGGTTGTATGATTCAGGTTGTATGGATTAAAATTATTTTCAAGAATTTGAATTCTTAAATTCTGAAGTTTTTCTTCTTATGTTTCTTAAATAAGAAGGGGGGGATAAGGGGGGGGGGATAAGGAGGGTCATGAAGGGTACATCTTTAATAGCTATTCTGTAAAACTGCGCACAAACAGAAAGGATTAAAGGCCAGCTTAGAGAGCTATATGGGGTCAATTACACACTGCTTCTCCTTACGTCCATGTTAAGATGGCTCACACATGGTGCAAAATGGGGATCAAGATGTTGAAATTGGGGTCAAGAGAGGCTTGTCACTGATATTACTTCTCAAGGCTTGTAAACAACACGTAAGACCATTAAAAGGGACCTTTAGCAAGATGAGAGCGGTTGTTTACAGGATAAAATATGTGCTTTCATATCTGACAATGACAAGTTATTCTCAATGCTATTGGAAACCTTTCTCAGATATGGTAATAAAGATGTATTGTGGACTATATTTACAGCTAATTCATTCAGTAATCCCTGGGAATTATCTTGAATACTATAGTCAAGGGTACATGTATTTAGGTTGCATTTTAAATCAAAAGAATGTCCCAGAACTCGCACTTTAAGCTTCCCGTGTGACACAGATGTATTGCCAACAGAGCAGGATTCGATAATCGTTTATGTTTATTCATGAACTTATGTCATGAGGCTACACACAGTATGTGGCATAATATCTAAAAGTAATGAATACTGTTATTTTGCTCCACATGATTTTTTTCATATTGTGTATGCCTGAAATATAAGAATGAATTATTGCTTTTAAAATAATACATCATATTACACAGTTTTTTTACAATAAAAAACTATAAAATGTAAGCAAGTAAAAGTAAAAAGATACATAAAAAAGCTGTTAAAGGGCTTCTATTATGGATTTTTGAAAATGACCATTCATGTAGTGTGTAACATAGCTCTAAGTGAATGAAATCATCCAGCAAAGTTTTAAATCTGTGCGTGCACTGTATATAAAGTTCCCATTCAGTCGGTCAATTCGGTACAATACATTACTATGTGATATCAGGCTCTAGTGCCATCTGCTGAAGACACCTTTATTAACGCCTGAAAGGCGGGGCTACCTGCCCACAGTATATACGTAAATTCAGTCGTATGCGTCATTTCCTTTGTTCTTCAGCTCTTCACTGTGCTGCTAGAACACCATCACACCACAGTTTTCGAAGGGAGCATGAAGTTTAGCATTTTCTCGTTCGCCACTAAGAGGCCGGCTGCAGCAACAGCACCGAGACCTATCGCTTGGGAGGCTGAACGAGGCTTCTTTGGGGGCACGCCAACGCATTCTCATCCTTTAGCGTCATACTATATATAACTTCCCCGTAGGATATTTTTAAGTTTAATTTAATAACCTACGGAGAACGTTCTGGGAACGTTCCCTGTAGGTTATTTTTAGGTTGATAACCTAAGGAGAACATCCTGGGAACATTCCCTGGAAGTTATTTTTAGGTTCTCCTAAAAGGAACGTTCCCATAAAGTTTCTAGAACGTTCCCCTAACCTTAATAAGGGAACGTTCTATTTACGTTTAGAAAACTTTCGGGAACCAATAGGGAACGTTCTGGGAATGTTCTGGGAACCAAAAACTAACATTCCCAGAACCTAAAATTGTTAACTGGGTCTCTCTTGCAGGTGACTTGACGGTGGTTCGGTGCAGATGGACAGGTTTTGAATTGGCAATTGAATTGTAGAGCAAAAACAGTATGGACCAATTTTCTTTTTGAATAATTGTAGACTGTACAAAGTTGTAATTATAACAAAAGTTATTGGAGTCTATATTTCAAAATTGCAAATAAAAGTGGTCTTTGTAATTGTATTTTTTTCAGTGTAATTGCAAGAGAGATCAGTACAGTTCTTCAATGTTTATCCTATTCTGTTCCACAGAAGAAAGAAGGTCTTAGGGATAGGACTAAATGAGGGTGAATACATAACAGAATATTTATTTTTTGGGGGGTCAAATCACTTTACTGCTAACTTGTAATATTGCTTTAAGTTCCTCACTATGATTCAGTCATACCTGGGTAACAGTGAGAATTCATGGAAGCAAAAACAAGAGTTGGGTCTGAGGGATGATAAGGGCTCTCACACTTTCCAGTCTGATTGGCAAAAGGGATGAAGGTGAAGTGATTTGTGTAAAATACCTCATTACACTCTGATCAATGGAATATTCAAACATCAGTGGCTGGAATCTAACTTCCAAACCACACAAAAATAGACAAAGCAAAGCACACTTCCGCAAATAATGCCCTCTTTAGAACCTGTGTCTCTAGGGCAGGGAACAACTTCAGGCATCTCCGGTTGTTTCTGCAGTGTGGAAGCTCTGCACTGTCATATCTTTTGATGAAACCCTGTTTCTCACCTGAATAGCTGGTGGGCCACTGGCCAGTTATCGACTGAACATCTCTCTGTTTTTTGGGTCAGCAGCTTGGCAGAGAGCAGTTCTGGCAGTTTAGGCGAGTTCGACCACTGAAAGAGAGAGAATATGCAGATCAGCAGACCTACGCTCTCATGTTCTGATGCTCTCACAATTTTTCAGTTTTGAAAATTTTCCCTCTTTCACAGAAATAACTCAGAGACCAGTCAAAATGTCATACCAGAAATCTAAATTTTGATGTTGGCCACTACAAGTGATTAGGGTTGTAAAATATTTTTAATTTGGAATTTCTTCATACTTTCTCAGTTAATTAATCACAGTGCGCAATTGATTTATATTACACGTTTTCTAAAAAGTTATGTCTAAATATGCAAATTTGCATTATCTAATTAAATATGCACACATTTGTAAACATTTTCAAAACAGAAATGTGAACTTTGGAATAAGCCAGGCTCATTTTGTTGTCATATTAGAGATGAATATTTTTACCTATCACATTTTAGCAATAGGAAAACAGAAAAACACATTTTTAGAATTAAAATGTTATTAATCTGTTGAATATACTGTTAAAACTTTCAGATAGGAATAAAACTGGAAAGTCTAGTATGTGTACTGTCAGACTACAGACAGTCTTCAATCTACTATGAGACAATATGATTTGGGTTTCAGTAAAATCAAAGTTGTTCTGACTTTAGTTCTGAACTAAAATGCTGCATGGAGAATTTAATACGATATAGGTTAAATTCTCCTTTACGTTACGATTGATGATTATTTTCACAACAGAAAATGAGCTACAGAGCTTCTGGTGGTTCATTGCAGAAACTGATGCTAGAAATTCAGTAAAAGTAATCTTTATGAAAGAACCACGCAGAGGAAGCTGTTTCTAACAGTAGATTCAGTGTATGTGAGAGAAGAGAACAACTGACTGATGGTGATGCCTTCTCAACTGAGAAAAAACATTAAACTCCTTTCTCTCTCTCTCTCTCTCCTTCTTATTCTCTTTTTTCACACTGAAGAAGGGGGAACAATTTATCATAGCGCTGCAATCCCGACAGCTTCCTGTTTGTAATGCCAGCCAGTCCCTGAAGCTACCCCTGAAACAACTTTCTAGAGACTAGAATCTAAAATGTGATAATACAACAAACATGAATTATAAAATATTAAATGTAACAAAACACAACAATGGACTTTGTTAATGATTAAATAGCAAGAAATATAACTTGTTAGATAATATAAATAAATGTTATGGATCTTGCAGGGATCTCTGGGAATGCACCTACTATTTAGCTACTTACATTTTTTTAATTAGCCTATGTAACAGTAAAATATTTTCTATTTTACTCTAAAACATACCAATATGGCTATTTATTTTCTCTCACACACATAAATAAATAGTAAATGAAATACAACAAAAGTGCAGCACCTGTTAATTGTTTCATAAACATTGCCATTTTATTTATATACAAAACTCTCAATCTATACAACAATTTGTACTCTACAATGCCCACAAATCTCTTCAACTGTGTAGAAGACTTTACAGTCTATGGTAGAAGACTGTTGGCATGTTTTGTTTAATTTCTCAAAATTAACCCCGCCCATACGTTTAAGTCACCACGCATGGCCCCGCCCTTCCGCGTTGGCGTCATCGATTCAAACTGGTATCGAAGCAGAGTGAAGCTTGGAGAGCCAGAGCGCAGATCGCAAGGAGACAGGAGGTAGACACTGTACAGCACGACCTTTTTATATTCCGCATGAGCACAGCGTCTTTATTTGTAAAGATGTGGACGGCTATTGGGAAACTGCTGCTTTTACATATGATACTCGTGGGCTTTCTGCTGGTGAATGGTAAGTGTCTGCTCCACGCTGACAGTCCGCTGTTATGAATGTAAATTGATGCTGTAGAAACACCGGCGGAGCCGCGTGCGTCTACTTCCGATGACGAGACATTATTTGCGCGCTATATTGCGCGTTAATCTCTTTATACTGCTTGTATTTTTTAAGAAAAGACAATTTGATCAAGTGCATGTTCTTCTTGTCCTGCCGTGATCGCCGTGGGCACAATAAGAATGAAGTATTTGTTATATAAAATGCAATTATAGAAGTAGTAGAATTGAAAGTAACCATACACGCAATAGCGCAACTTTACTCTCATTGAATACGTCATGTCAACAGTATAATTTAGATGTGTTTTTATGCACACGTGTCATTTATCCTTGGTTGCCTAATTTATTTGTGATGCATTTACTACAACCTGTCATTTTACTGACATTGTTTGACAGCTGTTGACACAACTTTGCATAAAATTATGTAGGACTGTACAGAGACTTGTAAAATAAGAAACTATTGCTAAGAATGTCATTACGTGGGCTCTGTCTTAACTTTTTTTTTAAAGTTTGAGCTCTCTTTGTGAATATGTGCAATATATTAAAGAATTATAGGCTACATAATTGTACAAATTGTAAGTCCCCAACAATTTATTTTGATGTCTTTTGTGGAAGTGGGTTAAAGTAGAGATGAAACAAAATATTGAAAATTGCTGAGGGCAAAGTAAAAAAAAAAAACTTGGCAAAAATGTTGGTCGAACAGTGTCTGTGGTGATCATTAGGCTACCTTTAGTTAATAACTTGATCTCCCCCAAAATTTGTACCCTGCATTTACACACAATTTCTTCATATGACAGGAACTAAACCGGACTGTGAAAGCGGTCAGTTTCAGTGCAGTAACGGCAGATGTATCCCGACTCCATGGAGATGTGATGATGATGATGACTGCTCGGATAACAGCGACGAGGAGAACTGCCGTGAGTAATTTGAACCTCTTTTTAACAGGTGTCTTATAAAGCCATGAAAGTACCATCCTTGTTCCTCTTTCAACTAAGGTCTTAAAAACTGTTTATTGTACCAGAAATGCTGTCTGTCTACACTACTCACTGGTTTTGAAACCACATGCATAAACTTGTCACACTGTTTCTTTGAAAAGACTCCAACTGTCATGGCTTGTGGCGTTAGGTACCTCTACACTGGAATTTTTACTTTCTATTTTTTTGATGCTTTGTGAACATCACCCACTGTATACATATGTGTAGATTACAGTGTTCATTTTACTGTGTAGTATGTATCAGTAATAGACAATGCACTTAAATTTGTGAAGCACACATTATTATTGTAATTAATAAGTGACATGTATTAAGTCTAAAATGAACATTGTGCATGGAATATTTTGAGCGTATTATTAGATACAGACATCCGGTTATTAGCTGTGAATGTTAGTAGGACTTTGCAGAAAGGTTGACACGGTCTAGATTGATTTTTGCAGGACTTGCTAATGAAAGACAAACATAGAAATTGTAATCAGCAAGTTGAACGACTTAATTGAGCCGTAGGCTACAGCAGAGGACAGAAAGGCACAACTGCCACAAAATGTAATTATTCCCTTGTATTGGTCACAGTATTAATTGCAAGTGCTTTAATTATCCTGGTTAGTTGATGAATATGGTAAAGTGGAGTGTTCGGAGGTGCAGTGGAGATTTTTTTCTGAAAACTGATGGAATTAAAATTGAACTTGCTGTTACCTTTACGTATTAATACCATAAAGGGACAATCTCACAAATATGCACTGCATTCTGCACAAGTTGATCAAATAGAGTAACAGTGTGTTTTAGTCATGTTGAATGTAGGATTATATAAAGGTCATACTTCGATTGCTCTTGTTCCGTATTTATGAGTGGTGCTGTGTGCCGCCTGCTAAGCTTTCTAGGGCAGGAATGGTTGGTTGCATTTATCAAGTAGGAGAAAGAGCCTCCACCTTGTTCCCGAAACACGTGAATTTACACACTTCGGAAATAACTGGCTTTTTTTTGTGGTTTTTGATTTTTGCTTATTTAGATGACCAATTTTTATGAATTATTTTATTTATGTTATATGAAACCACCTGATCTGACTTATATTTTAATTTGTTCCTGTTTGATTTAAAGGGATACTTCACTTTTTTTCGGAAAAAGGCTCATTTTATAACTCCCACAGGGTTAAGTGTTTGAGTTTTACAGTTTTCTATTCCATTCAGCCGATTTTCTGATATTTAGAAGAATATCAGTAACCAGACAGTTTCTGGTCTCATTGACTTCTATAGTA